>JXSR01S005676.1:13136-27263 GCA_000969725.1 Ophiothrix spiculata | reverse complement strand
TGACTTTCGGTCAATCAAGGTCAGCTTATGAGTTTACGATTAAAAGTAAAATTTGGTATTAAACTTCACGTCAGAAGTTCCTACCCATGATTTCTACATGCCTACAGATGAATTAAATTACCTATTTCTGATCATTTTTGACACAAAACCACACCAATTCTCATCGATTTGTAGCCGGAATGTATCAAATTCATTAACAAGCGTCGCCGATTTTAATCACCCTGAACTAAAGAGGTTTATCTGGAAGATACTGGATATTACTGGATGTGATGTATGTAGCTACACTGAGATTAAGCATGTTCTTTGTTACAAACATGGCATCTGATAAAAATTCATTTCTTATGTTACACCCTGTATATTTTCTGCACACCCTGTGAATGGCCTTGAAATTATATTCGAATGATTCCTCACTTTTTACCATTAAGAATATATATACTCGTCCCAATGTGAATAGTTAAAACTACTGTTTTTTCCCATTATCTGTGTTATCAAAAGGTTACCTATCTTACTGCATATGTGTACCGCCGCGGCAAAAGGGTCCAGTTATCGACTCCTACATGTTGCTCATTGTAGCATATCTGATGTATACAAATACCATACATTAGATATGCTACAAGGAGCAACATGTTCGAGCCGACAACTGGACCCTTTTGCCGCGGCGGTACACATATGTTCGAATATGGGCTCTTGATGGTTGTATCCTCCCTGTGTCGTTCAAGAAGTACCAAAATTGAATTCGAAAGGCAATATTTAAAAATCAAATATTCTTGGCAAGTCGCTATCTCTTGTTGGCGACTTTGATACATTCCAATTTCAGATCGATTAGACTTAGTTAGTGGATGTGCCAATAATGATTAGAAAAAGAAAACCGTTAATTTAATTCATCTACAAACACGTAGAAATCATGGGTAGTAAACTTTGACGTGTGAGTTGAGGTTTCGCCGTATTATGGCATCTCTGTTTAATATCAATGTATTAAAACATTTCTTTTGGCCGATTATTCAACCTCATATGTAACGTATGTTTCATGTTATAACTGCTTTAAATAATGATAAATAACACAAACCATCTTTATTTATGACACCTATATTGTGATGTGTTGTCATATACCCGAGCTCCTCATCCTCATCCTCCTCCTCATCCGCATCCTCCTCCTCCTCCTCATCCTCCTCCTCCGCATCCTCCTCATCCTCCTCCTCATCCTCCTCCGCATCCTCATCCTCCTCCTCATCCTCCTCCGCATCCTCATCCTCATCCTCATCCTCATCCTCATCCTCCTCCTCATCCTCCTCCGCATCCTCCTCATCCTCATCCTCGTCCTCGCCTCATCCTATTCTTATTCTAATAGAGTGCAAAATTTGAAGACTGTAGCACTTAGATGATGAGCTGATGGTATTATAGTATTTAGGGTTAAAATCTAAATACTACGTAAGAGCAGATGCCAATTCATATGATTTGTTGCATCGTAACGATAAAATAACGTTGGCCTATCACTTTATTTGCCCGACTCGACTCGACTTCAATTCAAGGCATTAACAGCAAAAAATGAAGACATTTGACGATATGGAGGAATTGTGCGCAATTTGTACTTACAATGATCAATGCACTCCCTGCCATAATAACTACGTTGTGCCGGGGTCATGTTGGTCCAGACGTTCTCCAGTACTTTTCTGACCCTATTAGCATCGGTCATATTGGTAGAAAAAAAACCTGGTTCGATGATATGAATTGACGTGGATGTGTAACGTGTTTGTTGTCTGAAAGAAAAACAAATGGTGAAATAACCATCAATAGTACGGAAGCGTTTAAGTGCCATTCGACTTGGGTTATCTCTTTTACATCCTTTGCAGTCATTTTGATGAAAAAACTAGGTAATATATGTTCACGCTATGGCGACACATTGTCAATATTATGTCGACATGGCAAGATAAATTATCACGCCAAGTCGACTTTGATAGCAATGTATGTTGACATGGTGCGGTAGATTATCATGTCATATCGACTTAGCAAAAAACAGATGTTGACATAGTGAGATAAATTATCATCAATAGAGCCAAACAGTCGGTAGATATTAATTTGCGAGATCCTGTGCTCTACTGTATAAACATTGAGTACACAGATGTACGGCGACAAAAAATACAGCTGGTAAATAATTTCATTTTTCTCCACTGTTACACAAATTCAGCGGAAACAACTGGTAGGATATGTTTGTATAATCATGTACTATCGATACATGTGAAAAAAATATATAGTCAGAAAATCAGCGGACAGAATCTAGGCCAGTCCCTTTAACATGTTTAAGAAATGTGTATCCATCAGGACTAAGTTCCCCAATAACAACTGGGTCGTCGGTAGCTAACCAGGTCTCGACAAAAAACATTACATCAATATCTTGATCAGTTATATAGTCATTGCATGTTATTGTTTTATTTCTAATAGATCTTGGATTCCATAGTGCGAGATTCATTAGTGGTTCACGGTTTATATGAGGGGTAATTAGTGCACGAGTTGGTCTCATACTACGATGATTCTTTGTTGGACAACTGTTGGTAGCCCTGCTACCCAAAACTGGTATTTGCGTTTGATATTTTGATTCATGATCACACATAAATTTGGGTGTCTGTCTGCGTGTGTGTACACCACCTCGTATACCTCTAGGTCTAAATATGCCTAAGTTCTTAATATTGGTGTGGACGGTTGGTGGTAGCCATTTTTTTGCACCTTTGCGTAAAGGCTCTGTCACACATCACGAAACGTACGAATAACGAACTAATAACGTACACTGTTTGGTCATTGAAATACATGTATATCGATTACCAAACAGTGTACGTTATTAGTACGTTATTCGCACGGTACGGTGATGTGTGACAGAGCCTTAAGACAAGAAGTTCATTACTACTGTATTTCAATCGAGTAGGTGATTGATGATCAGTATTTATTGCCTTAAGTAGAGCAGTTCCATTCATGATTAAGTGTTGAAGTGGAGAAGTTAATGATCCAATTGAGTGATGAGGTGAGAAAGCTATTGATTCCTCACTAGTATAGATCAATGATATGTTATATAGGTCTTGAGTATGTATATACATATACAGTAACAGAGTCACAAATGTAGAAAATAATTTCATCATGAAAATGCAATACTTATCCAGTTCCAATCCTCTAAAAAATAAACCAGGCTTGTCAGGACCCTTAGCACTGGTGTTTTGCAGAAATACATGATGAACTTGCACACAAATCACAACAAAATATACAAAAGATGACAGACATCATCAGAGTGGCATCAGCTCATGACAGCGCCCAATTAACTTGATTGCTTGGATTTCCCTTTGGGTGCTTCTGTCCTTCCTTGACTTGTAGCAGGCTAACTTCTTCAAAGCAGGAGGTGACCCACTATCTTGGCGACAAGTATTCAGCATTACACTTGTTCATACTTGCCAGTGTTCTGCTGTTAATACCTTGATATGTTGGCATAAATTACAAATGAAATGCAAGAGAGAGAGAGAGAGAGAGAGAGAGAGAGAGAGGGGGGGGGAGATCACCAAAGATGTTACATTGTCTTACCTCAAGCAGTCTGAAAATGCCTCCAGTCCACATTTAGCCATTGCATAACCACAAGCAGAGAAAGGTGTCAATGCCATCCCGCTAGAGATATTCACCACGCGGCCTTTAGCTTCCCTCACCAGCGGTAGAAACACATTGGTGACTTCGACTGGACCAAGAAGATTCACATCCAAGATTCGGCGGAAGTCTTCTCGTGAGTACCAGTCATAATATCCGGGATTGCCTGGGATTGCTGCGTTGTTTACAAGACCCCAGAGGGTTGCTGCGGGTGAATAACATCATGACAGATTTGAACTTATTCGTCAAATGAGTGAGGTTGATTTAAAATGTTTGTCAGCAAAAGACAATCTTGCAATTTTCAAAGGCTTTTTCATGAATTTCTTCGAAGGAGTAGGCACTCACACATTGTGACCACGTTGTTGGGGTTCGATTATGTGCGGAAAAGGTACGACAAAGGAGGAGGTGGGTAGAAAACATTTGTATATGAATGCTCAAATTAGACTTCAGAATTTTGAGACCCGTCTGTATACCATTTTCCTACAAAAACACACAATTTTGGACAAATTGGGTGCTTTTTTTGGCAAATTTTACCCCAAATACACCCAATTTGGCAAAATTGGTGCATTGGGTCTGTAACGAAAACCCAACCATCAATATACAAAAAAAACCTAAAATGCACCGGACAAGTGATAAATCGATAATATTGATGTTTGAGTCGCTGTTGTGTTAAGGGCGGCTTCAAAACCCAACCGGCGGTTGCCTGCCGGTTCTGGGCGGTTCATCCGGAAAAAACAATACCAAACCGCCCGGAGCAGGTAACCGCCGTTATAGAGGCCTTGCATGTGACGTGTAATACCGTGAATATAACGGATTGCTCAAATGTATTCAAATGTATTTAATAGAAGTGTTACCACAACCAAAGACATTATATTGTCCCATCAACAAAAAGGTACCATTATCAGTAGGCTAATAACAGTATAGGCGAAATCATACTCGGCCTCCAAACAAAATGTTTCCTACCAAACATTTGGTCGTGACGTTTGTGACGTCATATTTACGCAACGCCTCGACCGATTTTTTTTGGTCTCAACTCGGTGTTGAAGTTATTTTGTTTGGAGTCACTCGTCATTTTGACGTCACGACCAAATGTTTGGTAGCGAAAATTCTGTTTGGAGGCCGAGTATGTTTTCATTTTGAATAGACTGCAATACGCGAGGTTGACGGGAAAAGTCATTAGTCCAAATACTGTGTTTGGTATCAACCGATAAAATCATGTAAGGCCTCTATTGCTAAATACAACAGGGCCAGCAAACTTATAGCTACAATAGTCAACATGGTCAATGGTGGTCAATGTATTCCCAAACTACAGCTGAGCGAAACGCATTTTTCATTCCAGTGTATTTTCAGCCCAATGTATATATTTTTTAATATTTTCTAATTACATAGTTAAAATATGAAAATTTTCATAGATTTTTGGAAAAACAGAAGTAATTAAAAAAGTTAATTGAAAATCTCTTAACTCAAGTTTTGACAAATAAGAAAGCAGCGGCGACACATTAAAGGTCACGATCTGAGTCAGACTCATCTCGCTGATGAAAAACGAATTCCAGATTTCGTTTGAAAATTCTGAAGTATGTTTTTAATCTTTTTGTTGTGAAAAAGGTTCAAACTTCCATAAGTCCAAAATCCGGCAAGTAAGTTCCAATAGGTATGTTAGAAATATCATTTCCCTTCTTTATTAGCAAAAAAAACCCGATAAAAATCATTCAGAACTTTTATAGTAAAATTTTGATTTGGTGGCCATTTTTGACAAAATTGGAATTTTTCGATCCGAACGAGCTTTAGGACGTCATAATTACGTAACACCTTGGCCGATTTTTGTGATCTTGATATCATTGGATAGGGGAAGACCATGCCTATCTATAAATAGCAAAACCAAGTCAAAAAGGGGGTCTGTCCTAAAAATTTAGGGGGAGGGGTGTTACAAAAATAGCCTGGGTAGACGAGGGCTAAACCTGTATAGCCTATTTGACTTCATTATAGGTTTATTGTTTGCAGGCGACTAGAAGATATATTTTCAAAGGTCGTTACGGTTTTGACTTACCCGAATCCTTGATCAGAATCTCGTTGACTTTCTCAAATGCAGCGTTGATGTTTTCACTGTCAGTAACATCCATCAGTATATTATGCATACGATCAGACGATACTTTCTGTAGGGACTCGGCGCCATCTGACGTCAGACACGTTGCAAACACATGGCATCCTTTTTTGTCTAAGTTCTTGGCTAAAATGTTACCAAAACCAGTATCACAACCAGTGATGAAGATGTAACGCCCACGTGGCGAAAGCTTTATTTTGTCCATTATCCATAGAGCAAAACATATCGCAGTTGATAAGACAATAATTACAGTAAAAAGCGCCATGACTCGAGTTACCTTCGTTAAATAGGAGAGCTGTCAACCCCGCAAACTGAGATCATGAATATTATTAAAGCTGCTCCAAATATGAATTACTCTTTCATAATATGAAGAAAAAGTTTTACGCATTACGCAAGTGAACTGCACTAAAAACTGCTGTACCATTAATTACTTGTAAATAAAATCTGCACACAATAATTATCTCAGGTTGATAACTTAATTCACTTTAAACTTAACAGATTCATTATGCTGATTCATGGTGCTGCATGTTGTTGCTTTTGAAATGTCGAGCGATATTAAACCTGAATTGTACTGTACTGTTTTATTTGAAAATACCTCAGCTGATTGCGCACAGTGACAAAAGTCCTGGTTAAATTGTACATGTATTGTTAAGTTCACCGTTGGACTACAAAACAATGAATGTCCTTTTCCCTGTTCTTTTCTGTCTTTTTTTTTTTTTTCGCTTCACATAATTCAAAGCATATGAAGAGTTGACTTGAAATACAGCTTACATCAATTTTGCACTTTAAAAAAAAAAGGAGGCAAAACACTGCTTTTTGTCGGTAAAATCACAATAGATATAACTGATTCGATTGTGCATGTGTGAAATACCAATAACATTTTAAATGTCTTTGATTAGTTGTTTCCCCGTGTTGCAAAATCAGTAAAACAACTTGCTACCTATGTAGATTAAATGGTCAATTTTGGAGACTTCAATGGAAATCTAGACTTGTCGCTGTCAGCGTTTTGGTATGCCAAAAGCATCAGATTGTAATTAGGTAATGTTTTTGCAAAGCAAACAAATATATTGACAGTATTGTAATCATAAAATATTTAATCCCGGGAAATCTAGAACACACTTTAGGCTCATTCCAGTGAAAATGATTTTTTTTTTCAAGCAAAAAATAAGTTTTTTTATTAGAACACATAAGCAGGGTTTTTGTCAGTCACCGTTTGCTACTGGGTAGGTGAAATGCATTTTCTAATCAGAAAGATAGTTGTCCTATCCGAGCATTAACGAGCACATGCTTTAATACAAAAAATGTCACGAACGTTACCAAAACGTTACACCGATATGCCACAAACGTTACCAAACACAACATTGCATTAAAAGAAATCCTGACGATAGAAGTTCCTACCTCTTTTATGAAATATTTTTGCAATTTTATTTTGCAGTTCTTCATTAAGCTATGGTTTACTTTATAAATACCAAATTACAACAACAGGTCATGTTTAATAAAAAGTTACATGGGCATTATGCCCTTTCATGCCCAAATATGCCCATACAATGTCCATATTGGGGCATAAAAGTAGCATTTTCGGAGTTTTAACCCACTTAACGATTTTTTTCAACAAGTTTTAATTCGTCAGAATGATGCACAAATTGAAGGTCTGTACTCTGTAAGAATCTATCAAAAACTCATTTTTGAAAGAAAAAAGTTTTGCATTTTAGCTATTCAAGTCTGACCCTGCATTCTTGCATGGTTACGGTGATAAAAGAAAAAGCGCCCTATATTACCGGCCACGGTTAACTCCACGATTGTTGTTTTGCATCTCAGAAAAAAGGAAAATTCACATACAACATTTAAACATTAATTTCGACAATTTTAATAAAATGTTATAATAATTATTTATTACAATGATGTTAAGAAAAGACAAAACCAACATATTCCGCTTACAGCAAACAAATCAAGGGTGTAGATTTCCAGAAAAAGCCATTTAAAATGCGCACTATTATTCGGGAAAAATCGGAAATCTTCGGAAGTGTTGGCAAAAGATTCATTTCACAGAAAGAAAATGTGACCTTGCTTTTGTGCACAGACTAACCTGCTGGTTGACTGACCTAGACTATGCAGACGATGTCGCCCTGACCGCAGAACTTATGTCGTCATCTGCTCAAGATCGACTAGTTGCATTCGAAGAATCGGCGGCTAGGGTCGGACTAACGCTCAATGCAAAGAAGACCGAATGCTTGATCCTCAATGAAACATCTGATCATCCTCCTATCCGCTCAATGAATGGAACTGCCATCAAGGAAGTAGACGACTTTAAATACCTCGGGTCACATGTACTCGATAGCAAAAAGGACTTCTTGACAAGAAAGGGACAAGCATGGATTGCCTGTAACAAGCTTGATGTCATATGGAAGTCTGATATTACCAGGGCAACCAAGATTGATTTCTTCAGGGCCTGTGTTGAAAGCATCTTATTGTATGGCGCAGAAACATGGACTATGAAGAAAGAGTTTCAAGACCGCTTAGATGGCACCTACACCAGGCTACTAATGCGCGTCCAAAATATGTCCTGGAAACAACATCCAACTAAGTATCAGATCTATGGTGATATACCCCCATCTCTACAACCGTGGCACAGAGGAGAGCCCAGTTTGCTGGTCACTGCTTTCGAGCCAAGGACCAAATCATATCAGACCTTCTTCTTTGGAGACTGCCATGTCCAAACAGAGGCTGTAGACCATTAACGTACCCTGATACCATATGTAGAGATACTTATCGAAGAGAGATTTCCTGTTGGCCTACCTTAATCCCTGCCTAACAACAAAGTCTTCAAATTTCCACGAAAAGACGAAGAAGTTAACTCTACCAAAAGTGGTACAAAGGCATAAAATGCACAATTCATAAAATTGGTCGTAATTACTCAACCAGGTTAACAACGTAGGAATATTTGGTATTGTTGTTTCAACCGTTTCCAAGAACGGAGGGCGCAAATCTCGGTTTCCTTTTTTAAGGGACACATTGTATAGACTAGGTCAAGTAGTGATGGTTGTTATATAGTACCTTGTGTGTTTACGGCGCAAATTCGCAACCACTTGGCCGAAAACCGGCGGGAAATTATATTGTGTTTTACAAGGTCATACAAGTTATACAATAAGCTACAATACAATTATACAGTTATACAAGGCTTATATATATAATGATACAATTTGGAAACTATTACATCAAAATATCTAACGTCTAAAACAAATTCTGAAGCTTTGACAGAATTGTAAGTGCTGATATATACAGTGGCCTACAAATCCATAATTTTATATCAATGTACACTGATAAGGTTCTATATTATACATGTAACTATCTAAATCTTATGACATTGATGAGGCTTTCTCATGCATGTACTATCTAAATGGTTGTACAATTGAAACCTTTATGGCATAGTAATCTCATAACTAGACCATAGAGAGTTGCTACAGTAATTACATTTGCACTGTATATTGTTTAAATTATTCCATGCATTTGTTTTAAAGTCTGCTATTATGAAATGTTTCATGCAATATGATTGCTAAAGTTTCTCGTTGGTACACGTTCTCTCATGTCTTAAGGCCTAGATATACTTTGTCATTTTTACCATCTTGAAAATCCATAGAGCTGAATGCATATTGACCTCGAGTTCCAAGACGATATTATCAATCCGGATAATCCACTAAAACTACAAATAAAATGATACAAAATCAAGACGGTGATACAAATTTCAAATGAAAATGTTTCTGTTTGGAGAAAAATCAGAAAATCTTTTCAGTACCTGTCAAGGACATATTTCAGATAATAATGAAAAGACCAAGGTAATTATGGTATTTAGGGGCGCCGTAGTGTAGTGGTTAGCAATCTCGCCTGGCACGCATTGGGCCCGGGTTCGATTCCCGGTGAGGGTTGCCTTGCCGGAGTGGAATCTCGGAATCTTTGCTAAGATGTTTGTCTGACTTGGTGGGAGCATTGGGTCAGATATTCGATCTTCTCCGCCCCTTGCATGAAGTATTTAGAGTTGGGTGAATATTTCATGAGAGATTGTCGTCCTTCGGAGGGAACGTAAAGCCGTCGGTCCCATGTACAGAAGAGTCATACCTGTACATGCAGTCGCAATCAGTATCGTGAAGAGTAGGGTATTCTACCCCTGATTGTTCCCAACCCCATTCTGGTCATTGTAAGGGGTACCCCTTGTAGAGTGTTTATCACTGTTGGGTATACCCGTGAGGATCACGCCTCTAAAAGTGTAATAAAAATAAAGTATTGTTCTCGACCTAATGAGATCGAGCTATGCCCCGTTGAACACCATCATGAAACATTTTCATAAATGGGGAAAATTTTACTCCATGACAAAAATTTTACACCATGACAAAAATTCAAAATTAAAATTTTCATTCCGAATGAAAATTTAACATAGTGGTGAAAATGTAACAACATGAGAAAAATTCTGAATGAAAATGACTACAAAAATGACAAAGTACATCTATGCCATTATCCTGTTACTTGACTGTGAGAAATATTCGTAACATCAGTATGTGTCCTTTCATGTAATGTCCTGCTATTTGAACGGGTAAAACATTTGTTGCAATATTTGCATTGATGCTGTTTCTTTTTGGTATGTGTTCTCTCGTGCCTTGTCTTATCACCTACTCTAGTGAAACATTTTTTGCAATATTTACATTGGTATGGTTTCTCTTTAGTATGTATTCTCTCATGAACTTTCCTGTCATCTGCCCGTGTGAAACATTTGCTGCAGTAATTACATTCATATGGTTCCTCTTTAGTATGTGTTCTCTCATGCCTTATCATATTACCCATATGTGAGAAACATCTGTTGCAATATTTACATATATATGGCTTCTCTTTGGTATGTGTTCTCTCATGCCTTGTTTTATTATAAACCTGGGTAAACCATTTGTTGCAATACTTACATTCGTACGGTTTCTCTCCTGTATGCGTTCGCTCATGCTTTATTCTATGATCTGCTTGTGAGAAACGTTTGTTGCAGTATTTACATTGATATGGTTTCTCTTTAGTATGTAATCTCTCATGTCTTGTCTTATTAGCCAAAAGTGAGAAACATTTGTTGCAATATTTACATTGGTACGGTTTCTTTTTGGTATGGGTTCTTTCATGAACTGATCTGTTTCCTGCCACATTAAAACATTTATAGCAAAAATTACATTGGTAAGGTTTCTCGTTAGTATGTGTTCTCTCATGTGATTTCTTGTGACTCGAGGTTAATAAACGTTTGCTGCAGTATTTACATTGATATGGTTTCTCCTTGGTATGTATCCTCTCATGTCTTGTCTTACGGCCAGCTTTCACAGTATGTGTCCTTTCATGCTGTGTCTTATGACCCGTCTGAGTAAAACGTTTGTTGCAATATTTACATAGATACGGTTTCTCGTTGGTATGTATTCTCTCATGTATTCTCCTCATACTCGGTGTTGAGAAACTCTTGTTGCAATATTTACACTGGTGCTGTTTCTTGTTGGTGTGTGTTCTCTCATGTATTGTTTTACTATTCGCACGAGTGAAAAACTTGTCACAATATTTACATTGGTACGATGGTTTCTCGTTGCTATGCATTTTCTCGTGGCTTGTCCTACAACTCGAATTTGAGAAATATTTGTTGCAGTATTTACAAGGATATGGTTTCTCTTTGGTATGTGTTCTCTCATGTACTGTTCTGTTATTTGGCACTGTAAAACGTTTGTTGCAATATTTACATTGATACGGTTTCTCTTTGGTATGTATTCTTTCATGTGATGTCTTATTTCCTAAGTGAGTGAAAAATTTGTTGCAATATTTACATTGGTACGACGGTTTCTCGTTGGTATGCATTTTCTCATGTCTTATCTTATTTGTCGAATGTAAGAAACTTTTGCTGCAATATGTGCATTGATAAGTTTTCTCGTTGGTATGTGTCCTCTCATGTGCTGTCTTAGAACCATCTTGGGTAAAACGTTTACTGCAGTAATTGCACCGGTACGGTTTCTCTTTGGTATGTGTTCTTTCATGTCGTATCTTATGACAAGAGTTTGAGAAACATTTGTTGCAATACTTGCACTGGTAATTTGAAATTATCAATGAAGTTATTGCAACATTGCAGTTGGTTGATATTTCTTCATGGTTATGTAATATGTCATTTGCTGTCTGAGTGCTACAGCTGACGATAGCGTGTGCATAATTAAAGTGATATAGATACTTTTCCTCTGAATGTGCTCCCTTTGAGTATTGTCTGTTGCCATAGTGGTTTGGTTTCTTGAAACGAGTTCGATGAAGCTTATACGTACTTCTAGGATGGCGTTTTAAGTGACATTTAAAATTGGCGAAATCTGCAAATATCTTATGACAATGTCTACAATTAAACGGCCGAAGAAACATTTTTGCTGACGTTGCTTATATAAATAGTTGATCATTATGAATACATTATATCCAAGTTAGAGGCTCCGGGTAGAGGTTTTACATGCACAAGTTGTGGTGGATCAAAATGAAATATGGACACACAAACCATTAAATAAAACCATTGATATTGACACACATCACTAAATAATATCGTCGAGGAGAGCTTGAAAGGTCACCCCAAGTGAAGTTCCCTTCTTTCTTCTGGCAATATTTTGAACACAATTACTTATTTTGACCAAAGTAGCCAATTTATGTTATGGCCTAGCCCTAACTATCCAAAAGGTTACACGAAAAAATCAGTTACATAGTCCAGACCAAATATTGCTACCATATGAAGTATGCAAACGGACGTAATAAAATTCCAAGGGGATGAGTCGGATGACGGGGATATATATTTTCGAGGTACGGGACAATAAAGATAGATTCTTTTTTGTTTTTCATTGTCTAAAAATTGTTATATCTTTGAAACCAGATGACCAATAATGATAAGGTTTGAATTTTTCAACGCACAATCAGTTCACACAGAAGATCAAAAATTTCCGATATGCGACTCTTTCCCTTGATCGTGTCACTAAAAAGGAATTAATGACCGGCTGTGTGCGAATTATATTAAAGTGGATAATTACTTTGGATCCTGCTTCTGATTAGCCATTTGTATCATGAATACAGTGATTTCAGCCGTGCAATTAGTTTGTACTATTGCACGGGATGAAACAAACCTATGTAATGTACTGATGTGATATCATGATACATATATAAAACAAAATATATTGCCATTCGTTTAAATTTGGACTGATCCATTTCAGTCGGCTACGCCTTTGTAATTATGACGTCATAGTGACGTCATACATTTATGGATGACCTTGAATTTGGTATCGATAGAAAGAGGGGACTGATACCTATCCACTGGTACCACATACGGGGGTCTGGGGGACTCACTATAAATACATTTTTTTAAATGTTGGATTCACTTGGTTCCTGGATTCTGGGACATGTCAATCCATTATGATGTCACGAACGTTCCCTAAATGTTACATATTCGTGCCCTTCAATGTGACTTGATATTTTGAATTATTCATGATCTGTACCAATTCTAGCTGAATACTCAAGCACATTAAAATCCAAGTGATTTGTACAAACTATCCTACAAATGAAGCTATTGGAAATTTCAAAAACAATTGTACATAAATTTGATTAAGCAATAAGTGGTCATGTGTATATAAAAGACAAACCATTAATCAGCCTTCCCTACATATCTACTATCCCTCTGCCTCGTCAAAGACAAAACCCGTTTTGTTTTCAGTCATTTGGATATTTTATGGTCGTGCATGGTTACAGTGATAAACTGCCATGTGAATGCAAAATGATCGTATTTGATATAGTGCAATAATGATTGATTGCGTCATGCCTTGTCCCTGGCCTTGTCACCAGACTCCTTTATTTGAGTACCCAATTAGACTGAATCCTACAGTCCCTGTCGTGGCGCTTTTTGCTCTCACGTTCAGGGACTGAAAACTTTACCCGTAAAAAAAGTGGCGGAAAACGCATCAAATGTTGATGCGGGAACATGCGCAGTAGAGTCCAGCATCGTAATAAATGTATATACGCTATACTCCAGTAACATTGAAAATGACTTGTCAATCGACTAAACACGGTTGTTAAAGAGACTGAAATCATAAACTGCTTAATATTAATGATTTGCTGAAGGAAAGCTCGTTACGTCATACCATCTGCAGTGACGCTCATTATTTCAGTTTTTTATTCATGTAAACATTTTGCCGCTCAGTGATTGCTACCATGAAGCTTTGTGATTTTCTGACCTTGATATTTATGATAGCATGACGACCACCAAATAGCTGATCATGCAATAATGGACTCAAAGGAATATAGATCATTTTGGACAAATGTGGATCGTCATATCGAAAGGTACCTTAATACCGGCATAGTACATTACGAGATACGGGCCATTGAACCTAAGCATA
>JXSR01S005675.1:66201-90256 GCA_000969725.1 Ophiothrix spiculata | reverse complement strand
CAATGAATAGCCTTCAAAATAAACTTGCTTACATGCAAAACTCCAAATAGAATTGCGACTTCATACTTGCAAGATCTCTTAAAGCCATACACGCCACTCCAAACACTATGGTCTTCGTCACAGAACTTGCTCAAACCACCACCATGTTGACCGTGTACCAACTATGGACTATGGACTTTTTCTGAAGCAGCATGGAACTTTTACCACAGTATGTTAGAAATGCACCATCTCTGCAGGGGCGTACCCAGTTTTGACCGTCCGGGGGGGCTAGTTTCAAGAGGCTTCCCTGATTTTTGTACCTGAAAAAAAAAAAAAAAAATTAATGCGCGCAAAAATATTGACAAATTTTGTTTATTTTAGCTAAAAAATGCCTATTTTTGGATGAAATAATGGTTTCTTTCATTTTTCTTTTCTCCTTTCCCTTTTCTTTTCCTTCCTTTTCTCTTTTCCTTCCCCTTTTCCCTCTTCTTTCCCCCTTTTCTTCTTTTCTCTTCCCTTTTTCTCTTCTTTCTCCCTTTCTCTTCCCTTTTTCTCTTCTTCCTCCCTTTCTTCCCTTCCCATTTTTTTGCTCTCCTTCCCGATTTTTTTGCGTCCGGGGGGGGGGGGGGGGGGGGGCAAGTTGCCCCCCGGCCCCCCCATTGGTTACGCCCCTGCATCTCTGAGTAACTGTAAAGTGAATTTGACGACACAATTATTTAGCCAATTAGGCGATGTAATAAGAGACATTTGGCAGCGCTGGAACACTGATAAGGCTTTCAACAACTCATTGTATCTCTTATTACAGGAGCGTACCGTTGTTGATTCGTGATGAATCCACAGTTAATATTCAAATTAGCGCGTCACGCACGGCACGACATTTACAAAAGTGCGTTTACGCAGTACACAAAAGTCGGCGCACTGATCATTGTACATCGGGCACATATAATACGTGCAAAAGCCCGGCGCTTGGGAAAAATTGATAACGTCAAAGCAGCAAACATTCAAAAATTAGCACTTTGCTTCAGATATGCTAAATATTTTATGAAGATGAGTAGGCCTATAGAATTTAGTTCATACGTTTTCAGGAAGATTTTTCGTTGTTGAAAGGTATTCAAACACGCCACAGAGTTGTTCATCACCGAATCAACAGCTCTGCATCCGATGCGTCGGCGTATTTTTATCACCTCGCATGATAAAAATACGCAGACGCATGGATGCATCGTTGTTGATTCGCGATGAACAACTCTGTGGCCTAATTCAATAACTTGATTTAAATAAATTCAAAATAAATAAAAGTAACCCATCTGAATTCTCAGTCAAAGTACGGTGCCCATTCAAGGTAATATTGTCCAAGAAATTGCACCTCAAAAAATTACTGATTTATTTTTGAATTTCAGTGTTGTTGGCACTCCATTTTACCTAATGGACCATATAGAAGGTAGAGTTTTCAAGGACCCTAGTCTACCAGGCATGGCAGCCAATGAGAGACGGGATATATATCAAGCTCTTTGTGATGTGTTATGTGAGGTCCACTCTGTAGATATCACTCAGGCTGGGCTCCAGGAATATGGCAAACACGGTGAGTACTATGGGTATTTCTGTGAAAGTTCTCATTTGTCATTGGGCTATTTCTGTGAAAGTTCTCATTTGTCATTGGGCTATTTCTGTGAAAGTTCTCATTTGTCATTGGGCTATTTCTGTGAAAGTTCTCATTTGTCATTGGGCTATTTCTTTTAACTTTGGATATTTTGATATTACACAAGACAATCTTGTACAAACCTTTGATAACAGCCATTTACGAGGGGTATCAAAAAGTTTTAAACTTTACCCAGAAGAAATGGTGCCAGTAACAAAATTTCATTATGAGATATTTTAAGCATCTTTGCATAGTCAATGTGCAAAGTTACACATTCCTCCCACTTTTAACTAATTGTCTACAGACCATTATTGTAGAGATCCTCTCTATTGGAAAAATCTGATTTTATATTTCAACAAATATCAACATTTTCAGGTCGGCCATGTTTTATTACACCATTGTGACGTCATTCATAGACTGATTTCCATAATTTTGGTATCGATAGATAGGACGAGAAAACTCTACCCGTTACAATGGTATCAAACAACTAAACTTTGATGGTGCCAATAAGATTTCCTAGCCTGTAACCCTTCAAATGCAGGGACTGTATTACACCGCAAGTCTCAATTTCCTCCATGCAGCTTTAATGTTTTAAGCGGGTAGGTAATGACATCAATCACCACCTGTAAAGAAAGTAAAACTAATATGAGACCATTTCTGCACCATAATGTACATAAAGACGGGTGACTATTCTGACAAAACGTCATTGATATAGCTCAATCGCTTCTGGGTAAAGTTTAAAACTTTTTGATACCCCCTCGTAATCAAGTTTTGATTTAAGTTGCTTAGTCTTCTCCCTGTGTTAGAATGTTAAATTTGTACAGTGGAACCTCGTTAATAAAAAATCTGTTAACACACAAACCATAATAACACAAAATGGTTGTTTGGTCACAGAGTGATTTTTTATGTCAATTCAGTTAGATAACACAAAATCCTGATAACACAAACTAAAAGCATTGTCCCCAGTGATTTTGTGTTAACCAGGTTCCACTGTAGTTAGATCAGTAAATGTTGGATTGTATTGACCAATTATACATGACTGCCTGTGCTTAACAAATTTGAGAATTACTTTTTTATAAACTATGTTTTTTAATTCCAGGAAATTATGTATCTCGTCAAATTCGCACATGGAGTAAACAATATAAAGCTAGTGAGACCCATGAAATAGCTGCCATGAGCAAACTGATGGAATGGCTGCCACAAAACACACCAGATGCTGATGAAACAACTGTTGTACATGGTGATTTTAGGTAGGACCACCAATAATTTATCGGACAATGTTAGCAAATATCCACAGTACAGGCCCCCATTGTTTGTGAATGCAACCCCTACTGTGGGTTTTCTTTTAAATTGTCCAATACATTTTTATTTTGCCTATAATAATGTGCTATGCCTCCTTGATTTGTGAATCCACACAGCTTCAGCACATTGTACATGGTGCTAACTTTTCTCCATGGCCTAGTAAACAAAAATTCATATAATTAGTTCTCAAAATTTTTTAACCATTTTCTTTCTATTGGATAAATAGAACAGTGTATTTCCTAAAATGTCACTTTCCAGATATGGTATGGCAACAGTACATATATATATAAATCTACGCTGCATTGAAAATACTGTTGTACATGCAAAATAGTTTTAATTTTGATAAATAAATGTGAGAAATAAATGTTTTATATTAAGCAACACTGCTGTTGAATTTAAAGATATCCATGCAATTCATGATTCAAATGTGACAAAATCCTCACCTCTTTTCTAGCTAAATAAAAAGACACGTGCAACATACATGTATGTTGAAAATTCCACTTTATTCCAACCATTCGTTTTCAAGTTCCAAGCTTTTCAACATTTAAAAATCCCTGTAGGCTACTGTTATAATTAGACAGTAATTAGAAAATGACACATTTCTCATTTTTCTAAAAATGCAAGCACATATGAAAGAATGGTTTGGGGATTGTAACATATACCATGCAGTCAAGGATTCTCACTAGCTAAAAAAGTCACTTTTGATAGAGATATACTTGAGGATGAAAAGTAGATCATGAATTGCCCCTTTCATTTTGCAAGTGAAAATGGGGCAAACTACACAAGAGCATGGAATGTACATCCATGTACATAGATGTACATTCCATGAGTTGAATTTGTGTCTACACGACAACGCGTCAACCAGATGTAGATTCACGCTGCGTATTCAACTGCGCACATGTTTGCGCTTATGCGTTATACCTCTGTGTACTACCAAATCGTATGTCAACGCGCACGCACACGCAGTGTGTAAGGCGCATGAACGTATTGAGTTGAATGTACATGGATGTACATCCAGGAATCTACATGGATGTACATTCCAAGCTCTTGTGTAGTTTGCCCTAACACATTTCAAAGCATGTACAATCATTTTTCCCAAGAGGAGAACATGGCCGAGCAGTTACAGCATAGGATCGAGTCATGATACAGACGTTGCGGGTTCGTGTCCAGGTCATTCCACATCGTCCTTGTTTCCTTGGGTAAGAAGCTTTACTCTTATTGCTCTGTCACCTGTAAGCCCTTGGTCCCCTCTACAAATACTTCTTCTTGGGGCGCTGGTGAGTCAAAAATATTCAAATTCAGTGGGAATGAAAATGGCTGTAATTTAGTATGCGGAAGGACTTGCTAAAAATGCAGTAAAATCAACAAGTGTAGAGGAAAGTTGAACTTCAAACCTCGCCATCATGGCTAGTGCTTTTAATGAATCTTCTGTCTTTTTTATAGATTAGATAACCTGATATTCCATCCTGATAAACCAGAAGTCCTGGCAGTATTAGACTGGGAGCTATCAACTCTTGGTGATCCTATATCTGATTTAGCTTACTCTTGCCTAGCTCATTATCTTAGACCAGACTTTCCAATTATGAGAGGTAAGAATCTTGATATATTTATACTTTTGTTGGTTTTAAAGCATTCTTTGGTTCCAAAATCTGTATCATGACTTACTGAAAACATGCATTCATTATACAAATAATGAATGTTTATGAGTGCAATGGTACAAGTAATATTTCATGAGGTGAAAGATCAAATGCTCCATTCAAATGAAGCAAAGCCGAGTTGAATGGGGCATTTGATCTTTCACCGAATGAAATATTTGTTCCATTGACATGAATAAGAAACATTCATTATTTGTTTTATATGACAGCTAGATAAATCTTTGCAAACAAAACAAACTAAGACAACATCTATGGTACTGTACATGCCGGCTTTTATGCAACGACACGTCTTATGCTGCACCCGCGGACTGTGCAAGCGTATTTAATTTAAAACTATGTCTGCGACTGATGTTGCGTCTTACAAAAAAGGTAACCGTGTAATGTATCAAATTTTTTGGATGGCACTCTTGCACAGTTTGTGACATTTGCGATCAAATGAACAATGGCACGTGACCCAAGATGCGCCAATCAAGTGACACTATTTAGATGTTATATAAAACTTTTTAGTCAATTAATAAATTTATGCCTTTTCCTATTTCACTATTTCAGGAATAAGTGGATGTAACCTTTCTGAGATGGGAATCCCAACTGCAGATGAGTTGGTGTCCGAGTACTGCAAGAAGAGGGGTAGGTAATAGGTCAAATAATAATTTATTGGACAATGTAAACAAAAATGCAGGACAGGATTTGCATTTACAAACAGGGGGCCCTGCACTCTGGATTTTTGTTTGTACTGTCCAATAAATTATTGTTTGACCTATAGATGTAACCAGTAGGTTACCTTGTGCTGCAGGTTATACCCTGGTTACATAACCTTGCGACGAGGTTAAGATTTGTTTACGGTAGAATTCAGCAGACACCGACCGGACCGGCCAGTGTCCATGAGCCGTAGAGATGCCGGAAGCATGCCGCAAGAATTTAATTCTTGAGTTAAAACCTTGCGGCTTGTATATAGATGTCTTCAGTTACGGTGAAAGACGGGACATCGTAAGATCTCAATAATTGCAACCATTCACTGGTGTCATACCAATGTCATACCGGCGTTGCGGCTTTCTGCGGATTACCAGACACCAGTCGTTATATAACCAGGGTGTTACCTTCGATCTGAATAACTCCTTTTGATGTTTCCTAATGAAATCTCTAGGCAAATAGGTGCGTATACACAGAACAGGATTAAAGTTAGTCCCGACTAAGTAAAATTTGATTCTAAAAAAATAACACATTTGTTGTAATCTGTGATAATTTATGTCCTTGTTTAAAACTCTATGCTAAATTTTCTATAAATTGATCATTTGTCTATTTCAGAACATTGGCATTTTTCAAAAAGAACAAATATTAGTTGGTCCAGAACTTAGTCCCAGAGTAAACCATTTTTTTTTAAATAATTGTGATGATCTAAAACAGACAAGTGAATCAAGTAGTGAAAGTTTCAGATTAGATCTGTAAACAAGATCTTAAATTATTGCAAGATTTTTCTCAAAATGTTTTTTTGTTTTCAAATTTCATATTTGCATAGTCCAGGAATAATTTTAGTCCTACTTTTTGCATATGGACCTTAGAGGTTTTACACCACTAAATAACTACCAGGAACCAAGCCATGGGAACTATTTGCTTGTGGGGCATCCAGAGAACATACTCTAAAATGCTTAAAATTGAGCTATAATGTGTAATAAAATGTGAAGATTTTATATTACATCGTTAGTTTTGAATGTCTCCTTTCAGTTTCTGACATTTGATTTGTAAAATAGTCAGAAATTACTCCGCCAGAGTGATTCGCCGAATATTGGCCTGATACCAGGTTTTTGCCAGTTCATACTTGGGAAAGCAGGGCGGTAATGACATTACTACGTTCAGCGTTTCTATGCTGAAATTTTGACTATTTGTAGGATACATGTAGTACTTTCACCCCATAATGCCCGTTTATTCATCTAAGAATTTCTAAATATGAGTAAAACAGCCTCAAAAATGACCATTTTATCATATAAAAGAATAGGAAAGGCATTTAGTAGTGTATAACCTAGAGTTAAAATGGACATCTTGTCAACAAAATGGTCTTCTTTTCTTGAAATATTTTATTTAGAATATATCAACTCAAATCAAATATCAGTTGGATATATAAATCAACTTGAACATGGCCGTATTTGCACCTTTGTTGCAAGTTTGCAAATATAACCTTGTGGCTCTTTGTTGCTCCTGTAAATACGGCCTTGTGGCTTTCAACCCTCGATATACTATATCAATTGACGGTATTCACAATATATGCGCCGCCATTCGATTACTCTTGCCAGTCCACCTTTTGACCTCATGAGTTGACATAACCGCTACAAACACTATTGGTAATATGCAAGGTTTAGATTTTCTGTTTTAAACTGTTGATCAAAGTATTTACATGCATTCATAATGAAGTAAATTGATCTAAAATTCACGTTGATTTTACTGTTTATCTGCCTGATAATTTGTTATATTCAAGTTTTGTATAATATAAAATGTGTAAATTTTTTCATTGCATGGGGAGTATATGTGCAAATTTTAGGCTATTGTAAGGAAGCTATAGATGGCGCTCTGAATTGTGAATGTCAAGTACAGGAGGAGGCAGCTATGCCCCATCCGCCCTAGCTATGTCATGTGACCTTCCGCCAGTATCATCATTAACGTACTGTGGGAGAAAACATAGTTCTCAACAGAAAAGTCAAAATAAAAATGTACAATGGAGTTGATTATCCAACTCCAACGGATTTAGTATTTGCAAATTTTCATTTTAACATTGAGGTCAATGGGCGGATTAGTTTTATTCGAAATCTATTCCAGCCCCTCACTCCCCGCCCCTGTCATGAATTGACCTAGCTCATCCAATTAACCTATGGCAGAGCATTATTGCATAATACACGATTGCAAACTTCACCACATTTGTTGCCATATTAAAGCAATACTATAACATTTTGATCAGAAATGGTTTTGAGTAAGAACAGCCTAAAATGAAGGAATGTGACAACCTAAAAGCATTTTCAAGTGTATTTTGTCAAACGCTTGTTTTGCCACAGAAAAAATGGACATGTGTTTTCCTATTATTAATACACTTGGAATTCAAATTTAGAATCCTGAATTTTTAACAAATGGCCATAACAGAAAATGTAAGCATATTTAAGCCAAATCGTTTGGATGGCGTTAATAGCTAGGTTGCGCAAATTGTCGTCGTTCAAACCGAACAGAAAACAGCCTATGAGGCTTTGTTTTTCATGAATATTCGCATGGGTTACTCATGAATAACAAAAGAATTTACGTTTGTTTTAACCGAACGACAGTTTGCGCAACCTAGTAAATATCTACCAAAAACAAACCTAATAAGGGATCCTCTCCAAATTGTCCCTTTGAAATTAAAGGGACCCGATACGGTCCCTTTAAACATAATCCCTTAGAAATGGAATGAAATTCTTTATATTTCTACTTGAAAGTCCCTTCTTTACTCTCCAATTTCCTTGTAGAATTTATAACGCAAGAGGATTCCCAGTCTCTCTTTAAAAATCAAACAAGTTTAAAGGGAGCTTAAAGGTGTAGGTTCCGATCACATCCTCATCCCCCTAGGCTCAACCAGAAGTAGTATATTTTTTGATACCTTATCAAAGCCCATATTTTTCTGATTCTAAATCCAAAATTCACCTTCAAATTCTTTATACTTTTTAAGATATAGCATAAAATGTAAAATTATTGGTATACCTATTTTCTATTTCTTTTGTTTTTTCATAACAGCCTCATCCCCAGGGTTGCATACTTTCTCTTGCCTCTCAAGAGAAAACAAGAAGCAAGCTGAGGTTAAAATTCCACAATAGGCATTCCAGAGGTCAAGGTTAATCAGTTAAAACTAAATTGCACACATGCTAAGATGGGAACCTTTAAAGGGATCTCAAATTTTAAAGAGACAATTTGGAGAGGATGCGTAAGCTAAAAGAATCAAAGGTCATGGGTGACAGTAGGTGGTTAATTTAAACACTTTATAGTATTGCTTTAAGCTCATACTTTACACCAATTCTAACTCTTTACAGGTATACCTCTGGTCAGCAACATGTCTTTCTATATGGCCTTTAGTTTCTTCCGAGTGGCAGCCATTTTGCAAGGTGTATACAAGAGGTCATTACAAGGTAAGCATATATGTGCCTGTCCATCTCAAATGGCTGTAAATGCAGCAAACTTCATTTTTTGCTATGAGTGAAAAGACATACAAAGGACAAATTTAGGGTGGTTTTTTTCAGATTCACAATCATTGTACTTGTTTGAAAACACCTGCAAAGTTTCATATATGCCTTTCAATGTTGCCTTTTAGTTTCATTCAAGTGGCATCCATCTTGCATTGTGTTTACAAATGGCTATGTAATGGCTTAATCAATGGTGGCGATAAGGGATGGCATTGAAGGCATTTCCAGTCACAGGCCTTTTCCCCCACCCCATTACTCCCCTCCCCTTTTCAGCATCTGACTAAAAATTCACACTCAATCCCCTCTCTTTTTTTTGGATTATTTAAACTTATAGTCAAAAAAACTCAAGAAATATATTGTAGACAGTACTAGTGTTATATAAGGAGACAAAAGTGCTGACCACGTGCCAACTCAATAGCTTTCTATGAATGTTTATCGGTTCGTAATGTGGAAGCCCAGGTGTGGAAGATTTCTGGAGTTAATTCTGGTGAAAACTTAAACTTTGTTGTCTCTCTGCAAAATGTAAATCATGTTTTTAATCCAATGTTAGATTTAGTTTTTGATATTATTTGTACCAAAGAATCAGCATACCATTTCATACCTGTCAAGTTTCCCGATTTCGGCAGGAGTCTACCATTTTTAGGTAGCCCTCCCAATCAGGTAGTCATATCCCCCGCTTTGATAAAAAAAAATCCCTCGCTATCTCCCTCTTTTAAAAAGAAATCTCCCACTTTGAAGAAAAAATCGAGATGTCCCGCTAGTGTATATTACATACAGTAAACGAGCTACATTTCATTGAAAAATTGAAAAAATTGTTTTAACATGAATTTTAAACTGGGAACCACACACCATAAATGACAGCAAAAAAATCACTGACCATCCAGGATACAAATAATATGATATCGTTATGAGTTGTCTTTGCGCTTGTTATACCTTTCCTTTCTTTTTTTTCCTTGTAAGTTTTCAAAAGCTACGTAAAATATTTTGGTGTACAGTTTAGGCCAACAGAAGTCTCCCGCATCAGAATTTGAGAATGTTGACAGCTGGTATGGCATTTTCCTTTCTCTTTGTAGGTCAAGCTAGTAGTCAGAATGCCAGTGCAGCTGGTTTACTGGCAGAAGAAATGGCAAAGCTGGGATGGTCTTTTGTGGAACATCCTAAACCCCCTGGTACTGGATCGTCACTAGGGGGCAGTATACCATCAAAAAGGAATTATTCTATGTGGGCTGGATCAAGAAGACAGTATTCAACTCAGGCTAGTACAGGTATTTTGTTTAGTTATCAATTTTGGCAAACAGAATTTTTATTTTACATGATTTTATTTCTATTTTTGCTACTAAGAGAACTTGCTCATGCTCTACTAATATTACTTACTCCCTATGCGGGGTGTTTATAGACTCACCAGGTATACACTGTATGCAGCGCCCCAAGAAGGAGCATTCGCACAGGGGACCAACGGCTTAATGTGACTATCCGCTAAACCTGGGCTCCAGGAATATAGTAAACATGTTATGTTATGGATGTTTTAAAAATCATTATTTTCAGACAGATTAAATATTCAAAACTGGAAAACTAATAGTCACAATGCAAAGTTTCCAGCAATTCATAGAATTAAGAATATGATATAATCAATGCATGCTCTTGCACTGGGAAGTATATCTGTGCATTAATTAAGGCTTGGCGTCCAAAAACATTCGCTCGGTCGAGTGACATTCGCTCTTGATATTCGCTCTGACTTATTCGCTAAAACAGAGATCGAATGTCGCTCTCATTGAGCGAAAATCGTTTCAATCGATGAGAGCGAATGTCACTTGCGCATGTAATCATAATCATAATCATATTCATATTTATTTCCATCAAAAACATAACAAAACACGGTAAAAAACGATGGAGGAGACACAACTAGAAGCAGAAGCCTGTAAATTGTAGTAGTGCTATGATAATTGAATGAACAACCCCAAGAATATTTCGAGCGATCTTCACTCCAATTCAATCTGAAGTGTAGCGAATGTCATGAAACTTGTTGAGCGAATGTCGCTTCCTGTTGGAGCGAAGTTTTCTTTGTAGGGTGAGCGAATGTCACTCGGGCGAGTGAATGTCTTTGGACGCCAAGCCTAAGGCAAATTTCATGTGGACCAAGACTATACTTTAAACCTTTTGTGCATAGAGACCCATGCATCAAAGTTATTGCTAGCTCACGTACCTGCGAGCTATATAGTATTTACTTCTGAGATGTCAATGGGGAAATTGAAAGAAAGTCTGAAAATGTTAAATTACGACCGACTTCAGTTGAGTTGTATTGATCTCAGTAGCAATAGGAATATTTGAAGTATGACAACCTGTAATAAAGAAAATATAAAATTTGAGTTCTGTCTTCAAAATTGTGTAGTATTGAGCACAAAGGGGTTTCATTTTCTCGGTAAAGGCTGACATTGCACATGCATAATCTTGAAAATGCGATCCCTTACCTACACCACTGAGCTATATACCTGGAGGGGAGAAACTCTGCATACATTACAATGCATGTAAGTGTACGGGGCGGTTCGCAAACACTTGTATAAAAAAGACTAAAATACAACTGTATCAACAGTTTTAATATAACAGCCATCGCAACATCATTTCCTCACTAGTAACACCTCTTACAATCTCGTGTTTGGCACCAAATTGTGCCTTGTATAAATTAGATTCCAGCACACTTCAACACTTACTTGGATTCAGGAATGTAGTTTGTATTTTGATATGAATGTTAATAAGGCTTAAACAATATTTGTGTTGCCCTTTTCGGACCAACACAATATGTAGCAAAAATCGGGTCAGGATTTTTTTACAAATTTTTTGTGTCGCCTGAACTATGTGTTCAAGGAGGCACATACTAATCCAAATTCTGTGTGTGCGGGGAGGGGTGTGTAGGGATGCATTTGTAGAAGGTGAAAATAGGGGAGACACATCTGATTCTGCCAAGGGAAATGTGGACACACTGCCAACTGGGGATATCCCCATTTTCTCATTACCCCATGAGATCAAAAATGCTATATAAATGCGTTTAAAAGCATATCCCCGATTGAAGGTGTATTGGGATGTCCCTAGATTTACACCGATTCACACCTTTTACAAGTAGGGGTGTGTGTGTGTTTTGGTTAACCTTTTTCATATTGCTACTGTGAAGATACCTTAACTTATAGTGCCACCAAACTTGGTGCATGTATTCACCATGGACAGCTCCATGTCGTGGCAGAATCAAAGGTAATATACCAAGGTCAAAGGTCATGTGAGGACAGGTCAAATTTACAACTATGTCCGATTTCAAAGGTTAAGGTGTCAACTTGTTCGGCTAGGACCAGCGATCAAAAGTGTCAATGGTGACCTCGTCGTCCAACCTTCCCTTGGGGTCAAATTTTCAACTTTGTCCGATTTCAAATGTTAAGGTGTCAAATTGTTCATCTTGGACCAGCGATCAAAAGTGTAAATGGTGACCCCGTCGTCCGACCTTTCCCTTGGGGTCAAACTTTCAACTTTGTCTGATTTCAAAGGTTAAAGTGACAAATTGTTTGTCTTGGACCAGCGATCAAAAGTGTCAATGGTGACCCTGTCGACCAACCTTTCCCTTGGGGTCAAATTTTCAACTTTGTCCGATTTCAAAGGTTAAGGTATCAAGTTGTTTGTCTTGGACCAGCGATCACAACATGTTAATTTCACTTCGCACAATACATTGCCTTATGGTGCTTACCAACATTAAAGGTAATTTGAGGTCAAGGGTTATTGCGCAATCAGGCGACACTAGTGGTTTGAGAACCGCCATGTCTATTAAATTTGCCATTTCTAGCACAGAAACTCACAATAAATGTGTTAAATTAACAAATCTTTGGTGTCCTGCCAGAAATAACTAATAAATGATCTTGTTTTTAACATGCATTGTTTTTAGAGATTTTAGAGGTCAAAATCTCTGTCAGGAAAGGTAAAAAAAAAAATCCTGACTGATCGACCCGATTTTAAAGGGTGAGTCGAGACATTTTTTTCTTGGCCCAAAGGATCCTCCTCATGTTAAAGCATTTTTTTTGATATCTTTTGTAGGTGCCTTGACAGTAGAAGTGTCATCTTTATCAGAAAGAGTCCAGAGAATGCACAAAGAAATCACAGACTTCATGCAGGAATACATTTACCCTAATGAGACCAAACTGAATGACCACTATAAATCTGGAGATAAATGGACACCTCATCCTATGATAGAAGACCTTAAAGTGAGTAGGGCAACACTTTCTTTCAAACTATACCTGTCCTAATGAGACCAAACTGAATGACCACTATAAATCTGGAGATAAATAGACACCTCATCCTATGATAGAAGACCTTAAAGTGAGTAGGGCAACACTTTCTTTCAAACTATACCTGTCCTAATGAGACCAAACTGAATGACCACTATATATCTGGTGGGACAGAACACCTCATCCTATATACTTTACAGCTCTGTAAATCTCAAAGTATGCAACAAGCAGTCAATTTATGCACATTAACCAATATGACCGTACAGGGAAGAAAATTAGTCTGTATTTCTCGAATCATAACAACATACCAAATCTTGCTGAATATTCAAATGAACTTATGGTCAATGTTTGTCCATGGTTAGCAACAAAATTAGCCTAAAATAATACAAAAATCATACACAATTCGTGTAAAAATATTAATATGCAGTGATTTGAGTCAGGAGCACTCGATACTATTTCATGGTATTTCTTGTGTTGTTCGATACTTATTGGGAAGACAATGCATATTAATAAGTGCACGCATTGCGTTTTGAGTATAAGGTGCGAATCTTACACTTAGATACCAAGCACGCAATTTTGTCAATATTTTCCTGCAACTGACCAACAAATTCTCTAACACTGCCCTCTAAATATACACCGCGATTGTCTTTAAATGTTGCAAAACTTTTCTTATTCATAATAAATTGTCAAATTCATTTATTTCTTTTCGGCAGGAAAAAGCAAAATCTGCTGGTTTATGGAACCTTTTCTTGCCAATAGAAACAGACCCAAACTGTCAATATGGAGCTGGACTGACTAACATGGAATATGCACATCTATGTGAAATTATGGGAAGGTCTATATATGCTTCAGAAGTAAGTCGATAAGGCGTTGGAGCACAATTAGGCCACAACTTTGTGCAGCCGGCCTCAACCTGGCCAAAGTGCTGATTTTCCAAAATGGCGGCCGTAGGCTTGATTGTTCACCTCAAGATCAGTGTAAAATATTCATTACATGTTTTGAAAATTTTTAGAGGTGCTTGATCAAGCCTACGGTCGCCATCTTGGAAAATCAAGGCTGTGGCCAGGTTCCGGACGGCCCCACAAAGTTGTGGTCTAATTGTGCTCCAATGCCTAATCTTGTTTGATGAGTAGATATGAAGTTGAAGTGCAATGGAATCACATGTGTCAAAGTTCTTATCAACTTTCAAAAGAAATGGCTCATTGTCAGACACCTTTCTTCAAATGTGTTGATTTTTTGTATGGCTGTACTCAATCAAAAGATAAAAAAAATATCTTCGATACAAGATTATATACCATGACTTCAAAGTTAAATCAAAACACTTGAATCATTAATTAATAGGATCAATTAATTTGTGATTATATTTTATTGTGATAGCATACTTATAAATTGTATGCAGTCTAAAAGTTCTAAGCTCACATTGTTTCATTGGCTTTTCATGTAAAGGGCGCTACCCATTTTGTCGCCATAACATTCTCAAGCGTTGAAGATCTAGAGTGTTGGTTTTAGGATTTTGAGTTTGAGGATAAAGTTGTGTACACGACTTAAAACATGTGCATGTGGAACCACATCACCAGCAGTCAGTTCTGGGTGTTAAAGGTGCGTTTACACTGTGACGACTTACGGGTCACGACAAGCAACATAGACCTGATCGGATTGCAGTTTTTAATTATTCACCCGTCATTGTTAGTTAAAGTCCGTTAGTGCTCACACAATCTGCTAGCCACGCACACTATCGTTACTATCAGTCATTTTCAGTTGCAAGTTCGTTACCCTCCGTCCTTACTCTATGTCACAGTGTAAACGCACCTTTAAGCTTTGAATAATCAATGCAGAATATTTTTAGTCTGAAAACATGCAAGCAATAGGGCTATATAATAATACCATATATTACTAAGGCTCTCAACAAATTTTATAATTTTGTGCGACGCAAGATGAAGGCGTATCCCAATTCCCCTGTAAAAAATTCATTGGTGTTAGTATCTAATTTATATAACTTTGATAATGGATATCAGCATTAACATGCACTTCCACATCAAAATCTTAAGGCCGATAATATTGAAGACTTTTTTCTTTGCATTTTTATCATTAAATCTCGCCTTCAAATTCTTTCCTCAGAATAAACAGTATAATTACCATTGATTTCACTAATTTCTCTCAGGTTTTCAATTGCTCAGCCCCTGATACGGGTAACATGGAAGTGCTTGTTAAATATGGTAGCAGTGAACAGAAAGAGCAATGGCTTACTCCGCTACTGAATGGTGACATACGGTCCTGCTATGCTATGACAGAACCTGCTGTAAGTAAACTCTTAAGCTCAATTTCTGCTTGAAAAATGAAGGTTTCAAATTCAAGTTCAGTGACTGTGGTTAAGCTTTTTTCCTGGGGGAGTCCACTTACATTGATGGAAGGTATGGGTATGTGCTGCCTTCAAGACCCCCTTTTCAACCCTCCTCTTCTGCTCCCAAAGATGGCTCATTTCAAGATTACTTCAGTTCCAAAGACCCCCATTTAAAAAAAAATGACTCGAAGGTTTTCAACCTAATTTTGAAGGTTTGCTGACATAGTATTTTTATTGGAAAAGGCAGTTCCTGAGACCTCAATTTGGGAAAAAATTAGTTCCATAGACCCTTTTTTTGACCAAAAATCCATTCCACAAAATCCCAAGTTGGATGTCGCAGATATCACATACCTACCAATGTTTTTTAGTACCCCAGGCTTTTATTATATTATTTTGATTGGTCTCTCAGAAAATACAAGTATGTCATCATAATTGAATGTCTAAATCTTCTGCAACTTATTTCTATGAAATTATTTGTACTTTACTTTTTTTATAATGTACACATGTTTCAAAAGAGTCTAAATTAATTAGAGAATAACAAATAATATTTATTGTTTTGCCCGTCATCTATCGTCTCATAATGGATGGGTGAACATTATTTTGAGTAATGGGTGCCCCACAGCGGGTACCCATTATGAAAAAAAAATAATGAACGCCCATCCATTGAGGCCCGTATTCTAAGACGTTCCTCGACTCACACTCACTGAGGAACTCCTCATCCTCACTAAGGACCACCTCATACTCATTGAGGAGAAGGTGCTACTCACTGAGTGCGAGGTCAACTTTGCCTCTTTTTCATTTCAAAGACCTCCCTCTTCCTCAAGTAAGTGTTCCTCTGTGAGTAAAGCTTGAGGAAGGGCAATACCTGCCTTGAGTCTTCCTCAGTCAGTCTAAACATGGCATTTCGGTGGTTACAAAGGCATGAAAATGTAAACATTTTACAAGGATTTCGTTTAGATCGTTTCTCATCATAAATAAGATTAAAAAATTAATATCTTGATGCTTGATGCTTGGAACCCCATCACAAATGCTTTCGAAAAACCGCGCGTTTCTGTGACCAAACTCACTCTCCTCATATTGATCCTACCAAAACAATTGGTCTGACCTTTCAATTGTTCATTCATTGCTTTGTGATTTCGGATAATGAACGGTGGGACCTTATAATGTAGATTCCACATTATCTGTTATATATAACTTGTTGTTCAGTGGTAGCCAGCACCAGTCATAACAGTGCAGGCTGACCTCAATCAAGTGAAACTTGAGGAATCTCTTTGAATAGAAAAAAGTCATTTTTTCCGTAAGGCTGAGGTATATCTCAAAAAGACTGAGGTAGACCTTCTCCTTTTCCTTGAGTTACACTTGAGTCCTCCTCACTGGAGTGTGAGTGGAGGATGAGGTTGAGTGTGGTCTTAGAATATGGGCCTATGAGATGATAGATGACAGGCAAAACAATAAATATTTGATTCTCATTCTTAGTAAATATTTTGAGACATTTTAAGAATGAAGAATAAAGTCAATTATTTGCCAAAAATAATAGACATTGGACAAATGTACACCCCTATTCAAACGTAAAACATTCCAATTTGAAGTAAAGAATTGCATCAGATGTGTGCATACATTTACACCGCGCCGCAATTTTCAAAGCGCAGGTCCACTGCGCGTAATGCTAACACGCTGTTATATATTGTCTCATAATGGATGAGTACGTGTTTCTAAGTAAAATCACATTCGTTGACTTAAAATTTGTTTTATATGGTTGGTGCAATATCAGATGTTGACATAGGGCCTATATGTTTTCACTACATTTTTGACAAATGTTTAAAAAAACAAGATAAAAATCCTTTCTGCATTCAAGTTTTTCCAGTACAGACACTAAACTTGATTTTGTCAGAACTATGGTTTTCTGAATCAGCCCGATGCCTTTTACCAATTTGGATGTAACTATGCAATCGAATGTCCAATAACTAAAAGCAAGGTGTCATTTTAAAGCTTGAAATATAATCTTTCAGATGAGATCAAAAAATCAATTGTCATTTTGGGACCTTTATGGTACCTTTCGATATGATTGGCACATATTTTCTTTGCAGGTAGCTTCTTCAGATGCCACAAACATCCAATCAGAGATCAGACAGGATGCTGACACCCTAGTTCTCAATGGCCACAAATGGTGGATATCAGGAGCCATGCACCCTAGATGCAAACTGTGTATCTTCATGGGAAAGACTGATCCATCCGCACAAAAACACAAGCAGCAATCCATGGTGATAGTTCCCATGGATACCTCTGGTGTAGAGGTCATACGACCTTTGACAGTGTTTGGATTTCAGGATCCGCCTGCAGGACACGTTGAGATGAAGCTTACTGATGTCAAAGTTCCAGCTGAGAATATGATCTTAGGCGCAGGAAGGGGGTTTGAAATTGCTCAGGTATGCAGTGCATTATGTATGGATGTATTCACACCATGCATTTTTAATTTTTGTTGTAAGATGACAACCCCACTGATATTCCGGTACATTGAAACCCTTCAAATTGAAAATTATGCACAATGTGTTATCCGATTCCACATCAAACAAGTTATTTAGGCATTAAAAAAAAATATGTTAAAAATCAAAAAATTGATAAAAACCTTCCTAGACTTGTTTCTAGATTCCAAAAAGCAAAACAAGTTCAAAAATTCCCAAATACTAATGTATAGTTAGGCTTTCCAGAAATTTTTGGGACAAAAAATATGTTTTTTAGTATTTTTTGTCAAAATTGACAAAAACAGATATCACCATCATGTTTAGAGTAAAAATCCGCTTCTAAAAATGTATACTTTTATATGGTTTTTAAAGCAATAAGTTTGAGAAATAGAGTACACCATTTATGCTAGTTGAAGGTCTACCCCAGCTTTAAAAATATCAATATGTACTTAACAATTAAAATAATTTTGACTGCTAACCCCAGGTACTGAATTGGTTCAGGTCAAGCAGCTTGGCTTGTCCTTGCTCGGCATGGGCAAGTTGCTTGGGTCTAAATTGACTATGTTCCTTACACACTAATGCCAAGTCTGGTCCTGATCAGACAGTTTTTGAAATGAATTACATCACCATGCACTAAGCATTTTAACCCTTTCGATCCCATAGAACACATGAGCATTTCCAAAGGAGCTGACAAGAGAATGATCAGGCATTCCAATTCATATTGAGTACATTAATTCAGTATGAGCTATATACACCTATATCATATCATCATATCAAGTTTATTTCAATATCATAAAATAACATAGACATAGACATCAAAACATTATCAACATAATAATAAACAAAACAAACTGATATTGAGGAGATAACAAAAGGCCACCAAAGGCCTGAAAGGGTTATCCCCCAAAAACGCTAAGTAGGGCCTACATTTCAGATCAAAAAATACAAGCACAAAACTATAAAATAAAGCAACATAAACGACCAAAGCCAAACAAAACTTAATTATAGCAATCAAGTAAAGTGTTTTTCATAACCAATCTAAAATGTTTAACAGTTTCTAACTCTTTCAATTTCTTGTTAAGGGAATTCCAAAGAATGGGTCCAGTAATTCTGATCGCTCTGTCAGCAAACATTTTTTTAGCATTATATATACTATAATTTTGTGAATTTCTTGTTTGATAGTTATGAATTTGGCTATGTTTACAAAAGTACTCGGCAAAGGTTTCTGGAAGCTGTTTAGTTTGGTGCTTGTACATAAAGATTCCCAGTTCAAGTTTAAAAGAATCATATACATTTAGAATTTTATGTTTTTTTTATATGGAAATTCAGGACTGAAAGGGTTAACTTCTAAGCAAGGTTTTATTTTTTCATTTTTATAACGAAGCGGTCAAACATTTACCTTTGCACCAACAGGGACGGTTAGGACCTGGCCGTATTCATCATTGCATGCGTCTCATTGGTATGGCGGAACGTGCCTTGGAATGTATGGTGCAGCGAGTGCAAAGCAGAGTGGCTTTTGGCAAACCTCTAGCTGAGCAAGGGACGATACAGGCCAATATAGCTGAATCCAGAATGGAAATTGAACAAGCACGATTACTGACCTTGAAAGCGGCTCATATGATGGACACAGTTGGTAATAAAGTAAGTATTTAGATGATAAAGAAGAGAATTGAAATGGTTTAGCTTGCTAGGTTGATAATTGTCAGCTAAATTTATTATTATCCTTGAGGCATCCAAGAACTGAGCTTCTGCACTGATTCATTCATTGTAAGCAATGCAAGTACTATGAATCTTTTCATTGGGTCTACTGGACCCTTAACACCTCAGTTTATCTTAAATTATCGAGTCTTGGGATGAATTGAGCGCTTGTTGTCTCCGCCGGGATGGTTGTCCCCGAAAATTAGCTCCGTCCGTGTGTCTGTGATGAAAATGTTAACCCAAATGTTAACCTACATTTTCTCAGAGACCCAAGGGTCGCACGTTCTTGAAACTTGGTGGATGGGTGCCCCTTAACAGTCCAAAGTCCGAGTTTGTATTGGATAGTAGATCAAAGGTCATCAGGGGTCATTAAAGGTCAAAGGAGGTCAAATGGGGTAAACCTTTTAGCTTGGTAAACGGACATGAAACTTGGAGGGCGGGGTCGATTGTTGATGCCAAAAATTTCACTTGAGTTCAAATGGAGTAAACTTCGGTGAATCCAGTCGAAACTTGGAGGGCGGGGTTGACTGTTGATGCTGAAAATATTTGCAGGTCACGAAGCTGATCTAGAAGTCATTTGATATGAATTATCATAAAGCTGTATACTTAATAAAGTTTACAGCTCAATGTGCATAACTGATCTCCACATTCGACGGAGACATATTTTACGCATAACGTAATCCCAAGTTCTACTTGTTTTTTCTGTGGCTGTTGTAAATAAAGTTTTATCAACCCACAATTCATGAGACAGTGAAAGTAAAATAAGTATGATCCACTTTGTCTCAAACAAACTCTCATGTATTATAACATTGTTTACAGAGTTTAATTTTATTTCAGATGAATATTACAATATCAATGTGCTAAATTCATGGCTTATATACTCACTCATCACTTGATAAAAAAAATTCCAAGTTTTACGGACCCAACCGACCCTAAATTTGTGTGGGTTTTTTTAGTTTTGCTAAAATCATGTAAAATCAGCCGTTTTTTGGCCAAAATTTGGCAATTTTGGTTTGTTTTTTTTTTTTCAGTTTTTCTCCCAATTTTCTCAGATTTTGGGGATATTAAGGAAATAACAAAATTTAGAAAAAAAATCGGCCAACTGACTTGAAAGATATGCTCGCCCATAAAACAGGGTTTTGTGATTTGTTGTGGACTGCATGCTCGGGCGATCTCTTGGCTCCATCGGTGTCGGGGGACTTGCCATCGGGGCCGGGCGGTCGGGTCGCCGGCTTGGCATCCATGTCGCGGACCTTGGCTGCGCAGACGATCTTGCAATTGCTGCTAACCAGCTGTGCGGTGCACGGGAGTTGTTGTTGTGCCTGGGGGGTGCTGCTGCTGGGGTTGGTCTCTTTCTCAGTGCTGGGGGGACGGAGTGTGTGACTGTCGGTGAGAACAGGTTCCATCGGTCCATTCTTTCAAGGAGTGGTGCTGGACTCGGGGAGGTGGATGATTTTAGATTTCTTGGGTCATGCGTGGCAGATGGCAAAGGGGACTTCCTCACCCGTAGGGCTCAGGCATGGAGTGCCTGCAATGGACTTCATTGCATCTGGCGGTCTGGTGTCTCTGCATCCACGGGGCTTGCCTTTTTTGGAGCATGTGTGGAGGGCGTTCTTCTCTGTGGGGCTGGGGCATGGGCCATGGGGGGGGGAGTTTCGGGACCGCCTTGGTGGCACTTGTGCCAGACTTCTCATGGGGGTTCGGAATGTTTCCTGGCGAGATCACAAAACAAGGGCTGAGATGTGCAGTGGCGTGCCTCCTGTTTCTTCCATCGTTGCCCGACGTCGGGCTCGCTTTGCGGGCCACTGTTTTCGAGCGGGGGACCAATTGATGTCGGATCTGGTTTGTTGGAGACTTCCATGCCCAGGGCGTGGAAGAAGACCACTCAACTACACTGATATGATTGCAAGAGATATCCAGCAAGATCCTCTCGATTTACCAAATCTTATGGGTGACAGAATTTCCTGGCAGAGCGTTGTGAATTTCATCTCGGTTGCGACCGCAAGATGATGATGATGAAAACAGGGTTTCTTTTATTCATCGCCTTACCATATTTCAGTCTTATAGTAAATAATATTACAAAAAGGAGTCCTATGGAGGAGTAGACCAGAATGCCAAGTCAACCCCCGGGAGGGGGTTACTCACATATTGAAGAGACTTACGAGTGCCACTAAGCATCTTGGAAGTGGGATCTTTCGGTGACAAATTGGGTGAAAAAAGGGGGTCTTTCAGTGACAAAATGCAAAAAAAATGGGTTGGGGGGGGGGGGTCTTTGGGCAAAATTCACCAAAATGTAGGGTCTTTTCGGGTCAAAATTGCCTAAAATATGCAAAATTTACGAGGATTTTTGTGAAGTTTTCAACGAATTTTGCAAAATTTTTGAAAAATTACATCAAATTAAGAAAATGGTTGGTCTTTGAGTGACAAAGGTGGTTTTAGTGACACAGAAGTTTTAAAAATAGGGGGTCATTGAGTGGCAGTTGATAAAAATAGGGGGTCTTTCGGGAGTCAACCCCTAAGAAATGAATGGAAGTGATTTGCAATAGCACAGTAGCCTACACTTATGCAGTGTAAATCTGCATGGGTCATTTTCCCATCCAATTAATTGCTACATTATAATAAGAAATGATTGATAAAAGCAATGAAATATTTCATTAAATTCACCCATTTTTGTATGTGTTCTCATTTTCAGATTGCAGGACCTGAAATAGCCATGATTAAAGTAGTTGCTCCATTAATGGCCCAGCGAGTAGTTGACCGTGCCATGCAAGCACATGGGGGCGCTGGGTTAAGTGACGACTTTCCATTAGCAACATTCTTTAGTTGGGCTCGAATACTTAGACTAGCAGATGGTCCTGATGAGGTTCACAGGAGAGCTATCGCCAAGATGGAACTAAGAAAACATGCAAAAGTTTGAGTGACAAATAACAGATGTTTACGCCACTCAGGAAAGTCTTAGGATGCGATTACATAGAACTATACAATTCGGTTACGGTGCATGATTTTACTTGGGCATGCATATAGATTAAATCGAACATGTGAATTTGATGCTAAAGGGTCACATAAGAGGGTACTATTCGAAAAAAAAAACAATATATAGCTCGCCGTGCCTATATAAGATACAGCCATCGAATAGCATACAGCGAATACCATATACTTCTATGTGATCGCAGCTTTAGAGTCAAATTATTAATATTTGCAATAAGCTGTTATCATTCATTGGAATGAAATATATTTACTAGACCATCAAGATCTCTTGATGGTGATTTGTTTCAAAAATTCATAAAAGAGAAGCCATTCAGAAATAAACGCCCATGACTAGTAGTGCAAGTTAAGTTAACACAAAAATATCAATTTTGATCTGTGATACATGATTTTTGTTTAATACAATTTATCAAATTGGGTTGAAACACTAAATTCGTCATGTGAGTGCAAGAAAGTCGTATCTGCAATGGCTGCCCTAAGTTATATTCATTTTATACCTTGTCACAAGAATGTTAAATATTCCTCAAAATGTTCCTGTCTTATGTCAGTGGTTCTTGAAATGGTTCTTCAGGTCGGTGTCACCTGAAGAACCATTTCGAGAACCACTGACCCAAGACTGGAGGTCATGCAATGTGCAATCCAAATTTATGACGCAAGGCAGCTATTGCAGATACAACTTTCTTGCATTCACATGACGACTTATATCATCACAAATATTTCTTTTCTTTACTTGTTGCCGATGTGACAACAATGATGAAATAATGAACCGGGCCTGGAAAAAATGTAAATTTCCCGGTAACCAATACCTGAGATTTCCACATTTCATGCATTGAACGGCATTAAAAGCTTACAAATTTCCTGCAAGCTTCCTGAATTTCTCGGCCGCCAGGTGGTCGAGTTACCCAATTTTTCCAGGCCTGATAATGAACATTAGAATTCAAGAATGTAAGATTTTAATTTTCTGTACTTTTTACTTAATAAGTAGATAAAAATAGACAGGGGTTTTTGTTCAAGGTGTTGATTCCGATCACATTTTCATCCCCCTGGGCTCAAACGGAAGTAGTATATTTTTTATGCCAAATGAAAGCTCATATTTTTCTGATTCTGAATCCAAAATTTCACATCCAAAATCTTCATATTTTTGGAGTTACAGCATAAAATGTAAAATTGATTGATATACCTATTTTCAGAAATAATACAAAACCTATTTTAAGTCTGAAAATGTATTTTATGCATAGGCACCTTGGTGTCTAATACAGGTGTAACAAAGACATGTAATATGTATATTTTGTAGACTTTTCTGTATTGGACCTAAAATGATTAAATGAATTAACGACAGATATATAATATATATTTTTATGAAATGACCAACAAAAACAATAATGAGAATCCAAAATTAAAAATGTAAATGAATTGTGTTAAAGAATGTAATGTTTCTTTTGTGTTTTTGTAGCATGTCTGGTTAAACCAGAGATTTGAAAAGAAGGTTCCAAACTGCATGTAATGTGCCAGACAACAGTGACTTGCAGAAAATTGGGGTTATCG
>JXSR01S005675.1:17929-29092 GCA_000969725.1 Ophiothrix spiculata | reverse complement strand
ATAACAAACTTGTCATCCTATATAATAAACCCAACTCAAACCCCTAATGTTTATTAAGATATGTCATACAAATTTGTCATATCATAGCAATTAAGCCTCAACTTGAACCCCTTGTAGAGATTTGTCACCATATGGAGTGATACATATTATGGTAATATGTCACATCATCCAATTACAAATCACATGATTACAAATTTATCAACTGAATGAGACTTACTTGAACCTTGATGTTTGTCAAGATGTAAAAACACCCTATGATGTGATGTGATATACATGGCAATTTGCCACATGATGCAATAACCAGTGGCGTAGCAAGGAGATCGGGGGCCCATGGACAAGAATCAGTGCGGGGCCCCCTGATATTTATTACCAAAACAAGTTTTCAAACTGCAAATCACGCCATTTGGTGCATATATTTTCGTCTAATTCATGTTTCAAGTAGGCACTTATTTTGGATATCTGAGCAGTTTAGTTCAGAGAATTGCATTATCAATGGACAAATGATATGGACGTGGTGTCATGAGTCTTTTGGCCTGGGGGATGTGCCCCTGAGGAGCGTAGAAATTTTTGAAATTTCAAAGGGCAAATCACGCCATTTGGTGCATATGTTTTTATCTAATTGATGCTTAAAGTTAGCACTTTTTTTCATCCATATCTGAGCAGTTTAGTTCAGTGAATTTCATTTAGCAATCGACAAATGATATGGAGGGGTGTCTGAGGCGGATGTACTCCCTCAGGAGATAGAAAATTTTTAAATTTCAAAGTGCAAATCACGCCATTTGGTGCATGTGTTTTTGTCTAATTGATGCTTAAAGTTAGCAATTTTTTTCATCCATATCTGAGCAGTTTAGTTCAGTGAATTTCATTTAGCAATCGACAAATGATATGGAGGGGTGTCTGAGGGGGATGTTCTCCCTCACGAGATAGAAAATTTTGAAATTTCAAAGTGCAAATCACGCCATTTGTTCAATGGATTTAGTTCAAATGATCCTTCACATTGGCACTTTTTTCTGTATAATATTAATAATCTGGGCGGTACTTCTGAGCTTATATCATTTAGCAATCGACAAACAATATACCGTATCTAGGGGTGTCTGGGGGATGCTCACCCTTCAGGAATAGAAAATTTGAAACTTCAAAGTGCAAATCACGTAATTTGGGGGCCCCACACGTACATACGACAAGTCATATTTCATGATTTCTACAATAACTCACTTTTCCCTGAGGTCCGACATCTCTCCAATAATACAGGCGGGCCTCATGATGGACCCTAAGGGAAGCTAAGGGACCTTTATCAATTCTAGGTGCTTTTTGAATTACGTCGCCTTTTCCATAACTATACAGATGGGGCCCCACACATATAACCAGTCATCGTTCATGATTTCTATAAAAACTCACTTTTCCTTTGTGCCCCCGACAGCTCTCCAATAATACAGGTGGGCCTCATGATGGACCTTAAGGGGCCTTTATCAATTCTAGGCGCTATTTGAATTAGGTCGCCTTCTCCATAACTATATAGACGGGGCCCCACACACACAACTAGTCATCGTTCATAATTTCTACAATAATTCATTTTTCTCTGGGGCCCGACAGCTCTCCAATAATACAGATGGGCCTCATGATGGAACCCTAAGGGGCGTTTATCAATTGTAGGTGCTATTTGAATTAGGTCACCATTTCTATTTCTATAACTATATAAACGGGGCCCACACATATAACTAGTCATTGTTCATGATTTCTACAATAACTCACTTTTCCCTGGGGCCCGACAACCTTTTTCTTCTTCTTTCTCTTCTTCTTCTTCTTCTTCTTTTTCTTCTTCTTTTCTCCTTCTTTTCTGTTTTCTTTTTCTTCTTCTTTTTTTCTTCTTCTTCTCCTTCTTTTTCCTTTTTTCTCTTTATGTATGAGGGCCCCTTATCCCTGGGGGCCCATGGACTTTGTCCACCCATGCCACCCTATTGCTACGCCAGTGCCAATAACATTTGACATAATTACAAACTGGTAAATCTTGTAATATAAGACCCAAGTTGAACCCTGATGTTTGTTTATATATCTGGTAAAAGGGATACTTAAAACAAATGTGTAATTGGTATTGGTACAAAGTGATTAAGGGGATGATAGGAAAAATAGGTTGCCTTTGCAAAATTATCAATGGTTTTTTTCCCCATTTTTTTAAAAATTGCAATAAAATGGTAGGTAGGTTTAATTTGGGATACATTTGACTCAAAAGAGGACCCACTCATGGTGCAATTGTGGCATGGGTGGGTAAAATATATATTTTTGGGTAGTACTTTCAACTTCTTGGTAGCATACCCCTACCAAACAATAACTAGAGTACCTCCCCTGGAAGATGTATCACATGATGAGATGTGCATGAACTTACCTGTATTTCCAACATTAGAGAGTTTCAAGTTGAATCCACTGTACGTAATACTGTAATCAGTAAAGAAATGGAAATACAGGGGACCACCATCTGCTGGTGACAGAACATCTAAAGCAGAATGAATAAGGCCTCTATATTCTAGAACGGTTTCGTTTTGTTCATCCCCAATTGTCAGGTAGTCGCAACAACCTTCAGTCCAAAAATCGATGACTTCAACAAGTATTCTTCCACCATCTTGGCACTGGACTGTCCAAAAGCATTCCATATTATTCAAATAATCTCTGGGATGGTTATAAGACGTTAATGCTATTGAAGATGCATTTGGTAGGATGATTTCCGTGTCAGGACAATCTGTGAAAATTGAGATTGAAAGAAACGGGGTTTAGAATTCACTTAGCATAGAGAATCACTTGGGAGTTATGTAATACAGGAAAAAAAAATAGGTAAAATGATCATGGTAATTTTCCGCGATTACAGGCTTGCCAAAAGGGAAAAAGAAAAAAACACATAACCACCATTTTTCTCAACACAAAAGGTAAACCATACCTCGAAATTTTCAAATGAGATCCTTTGTTTTTCAGCTAGATGAGACTGAATCTTTGGGTACTTGACCTAAGAACAGTCTCGTAGACTCTCGGAAGTTTGTGTCAAGTACCCAAAGGTCAGGATCTGAGTCAATCACATCTCGCTGATGAAAAATGAAGGATCTCGTTTGAAAATTCTGAGGTATGTTTTCAACTTTTGTGTTGTGAAAAATGTTTAAACTTCCATCATTTATGTTATACCAAAACAGATGAATTTTTATGAACATAGCCACCAAGTGTGCTTTTCCAAGATTAATAGGACATCAAGTGTCCTTTATCATTTCACATAATCATAAACCCATGTACGTAGGGTTTTTTTCACATAAAAGAATGCACATTGAACACAATTTTTTTTTTTCAACTAAAACTAACAAATTTGCCTGAGGAGCCTCATTTTGATTTTCAAGTGCATGTTGAAAACATGAGTCTCATGCACTGGAATTGACGGATATCAACATCATTTCTGCATGCACACATTTTGTGTCAGATTCTCTTTTATAGCAAACAGTACGCCTATGTTTGTCTATGGTGGTGGATGTGACGAAGTACTTTTGCCATAAACCGATTTCACTGTGTTTGCTATGGCTGGCCTACATCAAGCATGACATCAACAATTCCTCACATATAATAGGCTACAGTGCTTTGAAACAGTTGTATAAGGTGCTCTATAAATGATGTGTATTATTATTATTATTTGCATGAAGCAGAAGACAACAATATATATTGACATGGCCCTTTTCCTGAAATCTCTGCCGATGGCCTGCAACTGGAAACAAACTTGTTTCTTCTTATTTCCTAATGAGGTAGCCAAATCCCCGGAGGGGGCACTCGAGTATAATGCTGCAGGCATAGCGTGACCACAGGTTTTAAAAAAACCCTGTAAAGGGTGATTGTTTATGAAGCCAAAATATACCCTTTTTACCCTATTCACACCCTAAATTAGGATTTTACTGCTTCTGTTTTCTCACTAGGGTTTAAAAAAGTACCCTATTTCTTGAAAATGGCTGTTTTTAGCTGTTTTTGAAACTCTAAAAGGTGTCACCTGATTCACCTTTTAATCCTCAAAAACATCCCTAATTCACTTTTTTCTTAGTCAAGCTATGCCTGCAACATTATACTTTTAAAAGTGGCTCCCCTTGGGGCCAAATCTCAGCCAAACAGTGATTTCATTCTTGAGTTACTCACAGCATCCTTGTTCATCGCTTCTGTCACTGCACTGAGTGACTCCATCACAGCCTATAGTGTCATTAGTCCAGATCTCCCATCCATTATCACAAGTATGGTTTTCTGAAAACAAAGAACATATATAAAAGTGAAATAAACGTAAATGAGACTGATAGGAAACATATGCCAACATTCAACTATATGTACATACTTACCTAAATCCTTTTATTTGTGTGTGTGTTTCCCACCAAGGTCCACACATGGAGCCAAGGTGACTTTTATTTTCATATATCAACTACATCATCATCGTGTAATAGATCAACCACATATTTTTTAATCTAGAGAAAGAAACAAAAACCCTAACCCCCCCCCCCCCCCCCCCCCCCCCATCCCAACCACGCAAGTACTGAACTGCATTCATTGACGTCAAGATTTTGAAGTAAATCCAAGTTTTAACCAGGATTCCAACCTTGGGTGTCTTGTTTCTTTATTTTTGATAATATTTGGTCTGAAAATACAAAAATAGAATTTTCAAGAAACTTTTTGGACTTTGCAAATGTTTATTCTTTCCGTCGTAGGGGAAAAATATATAAATGCCTTGGCCAGGATTTGAACATCAGACCTGGTTTTTCCTGGTTATGATGCAGATGCTCTCATTTGTGGCACAGGGCTAGCTGGTGTTGAAGCTTTCTTACTCAGCCCTTTGAACCCGACCATTGAGTATACCGGCACACATGTGCATTTACCATATGATGAGCAGATTTACCTGCTTTTAGCAGACGTATCAGAGCCTAGATGTGCTTGCGGCATACGTAGTTACAATTTTATGGTTTTGTGTACATTCTCAAACATAAAGAAACAGTTAAACATTGTGAAGAAACCCTGCAATTAGGATTTATAGAATAAATATTAGATCACAAGCAAGATCATGTTCAAGGCTTTGATGGTGGAAGACTCATGCTAAAGCCTATGTGTCACATAATCAAGGTTAACTTTTCAAATTTACACTTTTTCGTACTACTTACCTTCTTCATTGGCAGGAGACAGCTCCAGCAAAAATCCTTGATATGCATTGGATCCTCGTTGCACTTCAAACGTAATCACTATGGATTCAACTCCACTTGGTGAAATCAAGTCCAACGGCAATGGAAATCCTGTCAGAGTCACTTCGTTTGTCAGATTCCCACCATCGCGTCTGAAATGTAAATATGCACTGTACCCCAGGGAGAAATCTAGGAAACTCATGTAGATTGCTGAGCCTGGTATGGGAGTGGTTATATACCAGTGGCATGTGATGGTTGATTCAAAACTTGTAGGGAAATTAGATGGATAGTTTTTGGATGACAAGAAGAAGGCTGAACCATTACTAGGCAAGGTAACGTTTGAATCAATGCCGCAATCTGAGAAAGAGAGAGAGAGTAACATATTAAAATGAACTATTTTAGCTAAAAAATATTGCCACATATGTGTAGCACATATCTGTTGTGATCAACAACACTCATTAACACTACATCTTTGGTTTGAAATTTAGAGTTAATGGATTAGCCAACTTACAATCGCAATGCGCCTCATCACTTCCATCAGCGCATTCCACTTGATAGTCACATTCATCCCATATAGACGGCAGACATTGACCATTCTCACACTGAAACTGATCTGGTTTACATAGTAGGGTATCTGTATCAAAATGCAAAAATGAGAAGCAACTTGGACTTTAATTATATAGCAGTAGACTCTGTGAACAAATATGGAATATTACCAAGAATAAATTATTAGATTATTATAAGTATAAACTTATATTTTCTTTGTAGCTCCATGTTTTCCAGTCTTGGTTTGTATTTTCCCTTCTAGTTTTAAATCCCCAAAGTTTCCCCGTCTTGTAAAATTCATCCAACATTGGTCCATTACATTGGTGAGCAGCGGTGCGATTTTGGATTTCAAAGAAGTTTCAAGAATTCATGGAAGTTTCTGGATTTCTTTGAAATTTCTTGATTTCATTGATTCTAAAGTCATGTGGTGACGTCCCTGAGTTAAATAAGAATTTATTACCGTGAGATTTAAGCCACGATGGATCAGCCCAAACACAAGAAATTCATTGAAGAGGCTCGGGTGAGACTTGAAAGTTTAAGAAGTCACAATCAATTCAATTCAAGGGTGGTATTTTAAATAATTTTGCAATGTTATTACTCTTCAACAGTAATAGTTCAATCTTATTATTTTCCATTTTTATTTGACACAATTATGACAACAATCATGAACAAACAGTGACAAAATACACTTTTATGATTGATTATAATTGGAATTCTTTGACTGCCTTTTGTAAAACATATATCCACTGCATTATAAGGTAAAGCTTCACAAAAGTTACATAAATAAGCGTCAAGGCATCATAATAACAAACTATCGACCTCAAGCTTTGAATCCATAGCGTTGAGCCTTGTTCAAGATTCATATATAAGACTATATGTGATGGCTCACCCCCGAAAGGTGATATCAATTTTGATTTTTTCATTTCACCTATTACAGCATTTTCTAAGCTAAACAATGATACCTTACTTGTTGAAATTGATCAAGGTGATCAAATTTCACAGAATAAAATCTGAAATTCTTATTATTTTCTTTATTTTTCGTGGCGTATTTTCACATTTCTTAAAAGTGTTCTGTCGCAAAGTCCCCCTTTTTGGGGCGATGAGTAATAACATATACTATTTTCTGAAACCACAGGTCAAAATATTGGCTTACTATTACAGGTCAAGGGAAATAACATGATTAGTCTCAAGATCACTTACTGGAAATAGTGTTACTATTGCTACAATGTGAGAGCAGTCAATATCTGTTTTACATATCAATTTTGTTTTGCGAGGGCAATAGTAACACTATTGACTAGCTCAAATCAATCCAATTGGTAAATAATATACCCCAATTTCCATTGCTTTAACCTTAACATCATCATCTTCATATTCTCTGCTACTCACCACCTCCATTGACAACTGTGCTATAAATGAAATCATCGAAGTAGGCAACTCTGCTATACAATGAGGGAAAACCTGGATTATTACAAGCTGGGAAGTTGACAATGCCAACTAAATGCCAAGCACCGCTCTCACTTTGACACACAAGTGGTCCACCTTCATCTCCCTAAAGACAAATTAGGGAAAATAAAATAAATGGAACATTGGTTGCATAAAGAACATTCTCTACTATGGTATTTATACATTAACACTCAACCGGCGGTTCCAGATGATCAACCGGTTGCATTTGTTTGGAATAAAGGAATGGCTTATTAGCATTTTGTGTTATCCAACTGATTTCACAAAGGAAATCAAAACTTGGGACCCAACCAGTGTTGTATTCGAGTACCCCTTATCCGAGTACGAGTACAAGTACGAGTACTCACCATTCGAGTACGAGTACAAGTACGAGTACTTACTCCTGAGTACGAGTACAAGTACGAGTACATGTGTCCGAGTACGAGTACGAGTACTTTTGAATTACAAAATAAAAATAAACACAAACAAAAACATTTCATTTATAAACACAAGTTTAACTATATGACATTGTTTATCAGTTGGTGATGGGCACTGTACTTTTGTGCAATGTTTAAAATAAGATGTAGCTTTGCAATTCTGGCCAGTACCTGCATGCCCACCTCCAACCCCCTGGGGAGGGGGGCACTCCCATATATGCTCCTGTCGAATGACCCCCTTTTTTTGCTCCGCTCTCACCCAATGACCCCCTTTTTCACTGAGCTGTCACCCAATGACCCCCTATTATTTTGAAAGTCAACCTTTTTTATGGTGACTCTCATCCATTGCCCTGATTTTTCGAGAACCTACACCGAATGACCCCCTTTTTTTGCTAAATTTGTCAATTTTTTCGAATATTTGTCGATTTTTTCAAATTTTTTTACGAAAATTTTCCTTAATTTATTCAAAAACTTACACCGAATGACCCTGTTTTTCGCTCTTGCCAACCAATCGCTCGAAATTACCCAGTTTTTTACCCTCTACACCGAATGACCCCCTATTTTTCAATGTATTTCCCTACATTTCGAAAGCCGTAAGGAGCAGGTACGTCACTTTCATATTTGAGTGCCCCCCCCCGGGCTCCAACCATGCCTTTTGATCTCAATTAATTCAGTCAGAGTAAGTCAGTGGCGGCGGAAGGTAAAAATTTTAGGGGGGGGGCGGCTTTTTTTGAGAAAAAAATGGTCGGAGGAAAATTGTGATTAAAAATTGACAAAATATCTGATAATTCACGCGATGCGCGCAAATTTTTTATGATTTTTAACGTTTATTTTATCAAAACAAAGGGAAAATGTCAATTTCCTTTCCTTTTCTTTCTTTCTTCTGTATTTTTTGAGGAGGTCCGTCCCCCTCGTGAAATTTAGGGGGGGGGGCGTGTCCCCCCGGGTACACCGCCTATGAGAACAAGTAAGCACAACTGAACAGAATATGATAATTGCAGTATTGATTGACTGACTGAATGATTTTCACCCAATTGGGTGATCTTCTTCAGTGGGTTTAGCTATGCAATGGTGTGTGTATGTTGGGTGTATCAACTGTTGTGATTTTGGGTGCATTTTACCTGTACTATGGATATAGGCCTAAAAAGTAAATATATGAAAAGATAAAAAATAATTTTAAAAAATGGGGGGAAAAATAAATAAAACAGGAAATAAAATGATAATTTTTATCTTATTTAATATTGAATAAAAGATTTTATTTCATTATTTTAAAACAAATGTACTCGCCTGTACTCGGCTGAATTTGCTTGTTTTCCTCAAGTACTTACCAGTCGAGTACGAGTACAAGTACGAGTACTTCATGTTCAAGTACAAGTACGAGTACAAGTACTCAAAAAATGTACTTAAGTACGAGTACAAGTACGAGTACTGTACTCGAGTACTCCAACACTGGACCCAACATACATTTTGTTTTACCAGGGTTTTTATGTGAACAGATTTTGTGTTAACGAGGTTCCACTGTACCTGCTTGCAACAACGTATACCAAGTAAGATGATTTTAATGAGCATTGGCCAAGGTGAAACATATTTGCACAGCAACCAATGGCTTATTACACGACTATGGAGCAATTCTTCTATCCAAAGGAAGCAAGAAGACTCGGGCCAACAGGGATTCGAAATCAGCATGAATCCGACACTCAAACTACTGGGCTATGCTTTATATATAATTACCCTTTTAGCCCTTTGAACCCGACCAGCCAGTTTACCGGCTTTTAGGTCACGTGTCAGAAACTTGATGTGTCTGTCAACAAGCATGGGCAGTTACAATTTTCAATAGTCTTATTTATATTGGAAGACATCAATGAAGCTTTGAACCCATGGTTGATGAGTCATTTTGCTCTTATTTACTCGAGAGAGGTGAAAAATTTGTCCTATTTTAGTAAATTCGATCACAATTTTCGACAAATATGTCTTCGCCCATAGATAAAAAGGTAAATGTTGAATATGTTGGTCGACATAAATAGTATTCTTTTGTTCTGGTTATTGGAACAATTCAGACTACTGTAAAATGAAAAAGTAAAACAAGGGAAATCAAAATCATAGTTTAGGGGTTATATTTTTTTTTTCGGGTTGGCCCGGGTCAGCGGTACAGATACACATGGAATGGCCAGGGTTCAAAGGGTTAATAAAAATTATAAAAGCTACAACTTACGGAGCAAGTATCAGATCCCCGTCCTCCGGCACAAATCATGTCGTCTCCTATAGGTATTGGTGTACTCATATTTTGACAAATTGATGTAGGAATAAGAGGTACTTCAGCTTCTTGAAGCAGCTGAGGTGTAAAACCTAATAATGAAAAAACAAACAAAAAGACACACAAATTTACATATAATGCACACTGCAAAGAAATTTAGGGGTCGCTTAAAACTCAAACGGCGGTTGTGTGCCGATTCTGGGTGGTTGGCTATTGTTTATTCCGGTTGAACAGCCCAGAACATCAGACGACCGCCGGTTGAGTTTTGAAGCGGCCCCTTACACCTAATAATGAAAAACAAATGACAAGACGTACAATGCAAAGCCATTTACCCATGTTATACATGCAAAGTACTGAATACAATGGAAGTCATTTACTCTATGCATAGGAAAGATTTCATGGTGCTTAACAACAATGCAGCGATTCTCTAACGTATTGAAGGAGGTGTGGAAATACTCTCATGCACTACTTGCATGGTTCTCCATTTGCGGGGGAGCCTCGATTTGACAGTCAATTAAACTAGTATGTTACATAACAATGTATTCACTTCATGCAATGCAAATGGTTTCTGAAAGAGGGAATCAATCTGTTAATCGTATTATTGTGTAAGTTCCCATTAATCTTGCAAGCCAGTTTGAGGCTCTTCCCAAAATGGCTAATCCGTGCAATAGGCTAATAGCAATATCATACAATCCCGTTGTTAGTTTCAAACAGCTGTCAATCCCCATCCAGCTATAATGAAACCCCCTTGGTACGTACCAACCCCTGTCCATCCCCATCCAGCCATCATGGAATCCCCTTGGTACGTACCAACCCCTGTCAATTCCCATCCAGCTATCATGGAATCCCCTTGTTAGTTACTGATATCTGTCCATCCCCATCTATTTATCATACAATCCCCTTGGTACTTACCAACGCTAGACCATCCCCATCCAGCTATCATGCAATCCCTTTGATACTTACCAATCCCTGTCCATCCCCATCCAGCTATCATGCAATCCACTTGGTAATTACCAACCCCTGTCCATCCCAATCCAGCTATCATGCAATCCTCTTGATACTTAGGCTTGGCGTCCGAAAACATTCGCTCACCCGAGTGTCATTCGCTCACCCTACCAAGTAAACTTCACTCCAATGGGAAGCAACATTTCGCTTAACAAATTTCACGACATATTCGCTACACTTCAGATTGAATTGGAGCGAAGATTGCTCTGGATATTCTTGACTTTGTTTATTCAATAATCATAGCACTGCAACATGCGCTAGTGACATTCGATTTCATCAATTGAAACGAAGTCTAGAGCGAATATCA
>JXSR01S005674.1:32550-43088 GCA_000969725.1 Ophiothrix spiculata | reverse complement strand
TATCTCCGCAACGGAAGGTCCGATTTCAAAAATTCAAAAAGATTTTTAAAGCTGAAAGTTCCTTCTTTCATCATATAAAGAAATATTGTGCATTTTAAGTTGGATAATTTTTGACCTGAAGTGCCTACTTTAGGACATCCTGAGCAATATTAAAGCATTTTATGAATTATCCAAGGTCAAAAAGGGTCTTAAAGGGTTAAAATTAAGAGTCAAAACGGCTCAAGAGGGGAAAGTCACCAGTCACCAGTGTACCAGGTGAATAAGATCAAGACCATAATATTGTTGAGATGCGTTAATTTGGTTAAACGTAGGAGCCAATTTATGCTAGGTGTATCATCCGTATAATTTAATCATTTGCTCATGATTGTTCTTTGTTATATGTTTTAATAGCAGTTTACGGAGATCAGGACGGAGATCTTGAACTGTTTCATACTAAATTCTACTGTAAAAGAAAAGTAGTGTGACTGAACAGGCCGTCTATATTTGGATTGTAAATACTTCCTTCTTCTATTGAATTTCTACGTGCAACTGGCATTTATAGTAAAACATCATTGGTACCTTCTTTGCAAAATTGGATTGCGACATGCACTGTAAGCAGCATCGACAAAGATCTGATCATGCTGATCGTCAAGCAAGAGTGTTACTTGTGGACTGTGAATTGTTAAGCGGCCTTGACGGACTTAACTAAACTACGATGATCAACCAAGAGTGTTGTCTTTTGGAGAATCTCAGTATAAATAAACAATTTAACAAATTAAGAAATTGTAATTAAAGATAAAAATTTGAAAATAAGAATAAAAACATGTTAAATGGACTCCTGCTGATCTGCTCATGATGAACACTCCCCCATCAGGTTTGTTTACGTTTTTGGTAATTACATGAACTCATCATTGAACTTGAATGTTTGAAGTAATATACGTTTTGTCAAATACATATTCCCCCCATACAACACCCTCCTTTACTTGTACCAAACATATATACAAACGTTTTAAGAAAGAAACAGTGATAATTTTGAAAGGTTTTTTCACAGTCAACCCCACATTTTGATCCAACTGTGTCAATTTTGAAAATGAATTTTATTTGTTATTTTTGACGAATTTTTATTAAGCACGTTACTTAATTTTACGTTTTTGCAAGTTTATTTTGTTCCATAACTTTTTAACAAAGTTCTTAAAGTTAATAAAAGTATACATTACCAGAAAGGAACTTTCACAAGGAACATGATGGTGATGTTGGTTTTTGAGAAAATCACAAAAAACACATATTTTGGACATTTCGGCTTCCATCCAAGCTAAAAATAACACTTTAAAAAATTACCATTTTTTCATGTCAAATAAGGTCAAAAAATTGAAAAGAGTAAATTGCTGACCTTATTTGGCAAAAAAATCCAAAAATTTGCCAAAATCCTAAAAATAAAAATGACGAAACATCTGAGTGAGTGTTTAAAATTAAAATTGAAACGCAAAAAAATGTGTTTTTTGTGATTTTCTCAAAAACTGTGATTTAAGGTCAAAAATCAACATCACCATCATGTTCCTTATGAAAAATTCCTTTCTTGAAATGTGTACTTTTATTAACTTTAAGAACTTTGTTAAAAAGTTATGGTTCAAAAATAAACTTGCACAAACGTAAAATTGAGTAACGCGCTTTCCCCCTTAACAAATGTGTCATGTGTTCAAAAACTGTAACATTTCTTCCATGTGTCCGATGTGTTCATGAATAGCGGTTTTGAACACCAGTATTTAGAGATTAGAACACGCAACACTAGTGTTCTCAGGCAATGATGCCAGTGTTCTAAAAATGAACACTAGAGTTCTGAACAGGTATCAGGTGTTCAAAAGGTGTAATATTTTTGAACACGTTTCATGTGTTCTGGCCGATTTGCAGTGTACCTTAGGTCCCAGATACTGGTATATATACCAGTATTGATCAATTCTAGGACATTGCAGTATTGAACAATTCTGTGAGTGTTTTTGTGTCAGTACTGTTGGAAATTAAAAAAACACACACACACACACACACACACCCAACTTTCATTCCGGTATTGGCCAATGCTTCTGTTGTTCCAGTATTGTTAAATGCTAAAAATTGTCTTATTCATGTAACAGTCACCAATTTTGCTCCACTTATCAAAGACTTATTGTTTTCTTGATACTTGGAAAGTCCGATTCTTCAATTGTATGTAGCTTTCCACATTGTCAATCCACAATTCTTCTATACCGAAACCTCAGAAAAGTCGAGTTGAGAGCCAACATTTATACTAACCAAGCAGGAATAGAAAGATCAAATAAAACGCTAATCTTACCAACTAATCAGAGTCAGATCAATTCAGAGAGAAGAGGGACTTTGAACTCCTGGTAGAGTCTATTTTCTATGTAAAGTGGCAGGCTTGCGCCTTCTCCAGTTGCAAGTAGCTAAGGTCTATCAAGTAAAATGCATCTCTAAAATGAGGGGGTCATTCAGTCAACGATTGAATTAAAACGTTCCCCACGCAAGACGTAGGCTGGCTCGCTGAGCTAAAAGAAGTCATTGGTCAAATAACAGGATAAAGGGGCGATTAACCAAGATGACCCTGCTAGTTCATCATAACAGTGCCCTGTTTCATATTGAACGTTGCAATATAAAACTTTAAAAAAAATTGTGTATTTTTAACCAACAATACTGGAATATTGACATAAATTAACAATACTGGTATAAATCTAGTATTTTTGACCAACAATACTGGGATACCAAAACTTAACAAGAACTGGACAATACTGGACAACATTTGGATACCTAGAATTGTCCAAATTTTGTGTACCAGTATCTGGGACCTAAAGTATACTTTTTCCGAATGAAAAATATCCAATCGCCCCAAACCGGTAGGTACCGGCAGACAACCGTCGGTTAGGTATTGAAACAGCCTTTAAGATGCTTCCAATGATGTATTGTTTTCCCTCGAGACACCGTATATATTTCCTTCCATATAAAAGAGGTTGCCAAAAATAAAATGTGATTAATTTGTGTTTTTCCTGTAATATTACTTGACTTTAAATGGTGCGTAAAAACTCCTAGGGGACGATGATGTTTAATAGTAGACTCTGAGATGGACGCAAATATCAAAAATAACTTTCTTCTATACCGATTCTTACAATTATGAAATGGTGCATAACATTTTCCCAATAGACGTTCTTCACGTTTTAAATCAAAATTATTCACAATAATGGCAGACAACGTTAATTCAAGTAATGAACATCAAAGCTGTATTATAGACATCCCGTCTAACCCTTCAGTTTCAAGACAGATTTCAACATAAAGCATGCGACATTTTGTTTTCAAGTAGCGAACCATATTAGATTAAAGGTCTTCTACGATTAATTTTATATGAGTACCTTTCCTTTGTTAGTATCCTTTGTAAATTAATAAGTGTCGTCTTTAATTTGGTAATTGTGCATTTTACCTGCAAACATATTCTTAAGTATATCAAGATGGTGGATGGTTGGGTTGGGATGGATCATTTTATGAATTATATTACAAGTAGCTGGAGAAAGGTATTTTGTCCAATATACTATAAACAAAACTGTTGAACCTATACAGGATCAGGCAGACGAAGTATTGAACACAACATATTCAGTTCAAAAGACGGCTTTTTATCAATTACAGTTAAATTTCAAAAGTTAAAATACGCTCTTTCAATAAATAATGCTTAGCGATATTGAATAATTACACAAGTTCAAGCATTTTTTTCTTAACCCTTTGAACCCGACGTACATGTACCGTATACCCGATGAGCCGGCATGAACAGGCATGCATAAATAAAATTTCCCATGGGCTTATTTATATCGGAAGACATCAACAAAAATTTGATCACATGATTGGTCGGCCATTCTGCTCTTATTTACTCAACAGAGCTGAATAAATCCTCACATTTTCGTAAATTTGATCAAATTATCAACAAATATGGCTTCACCCATAGACTACAACGTAAATGTTGGTCGATATAAATGGTATTTTTTTGTTCATGCTGGTTATTGGAATATTTCAGACTACTGTAAAATGAAAAGGTAAAGCAAGAAAACCTCAAAATAAAAGTAAGTTTAGGCGTTATATTGTGCGTTTAACTTTCTGGTTGGCGCGGGTCAGCGGTATAAATGCACGTGGAATGGTCAGGGTTCAAAGGGTTAAACTTTGAGGTGACGGGGATGCACTACATGCAGGTACTATTTCACCGAGCATTGGATTACTGCTGTTCAGCACCTTCCGTGATTATCATCGTTAATATGTGGGCATTTGAGCCAAATACACCCCCCCCCAAAAAAAAAAAATCCAGTGAAGAAACAACACAAGAGTATGTTTTTTAAACATGATTTGTTTGAGCATTAATAATTTACAGATTTACTTCTGCTTAATTCTTTAAAGCAATACTATAAAGTATTAAAATAAAACGCCCCTTATCACCCATGACTTTTGATTTTTTTTAGCTTGTTTGGTTTGCTTTTGGTAGATATTAATACCCTCCAAACGAATTGGCTTAAATATGCTTGCTTTTTCTGTTATGGTCATTTGTTGATTTAATTCGGGATCCCGAATTTAATTACAAATATACATCATGCATCCTAAAAAACTACACGAATATGAACACAGCTTTACATAATTCAATCTGAATTAATGAAAAAGCTCGACATTTACTGTACTGTATTCTATTTCATTCTGGCTTTATTAGATCATCTGTATAGACATGTATATTGATACTTCAGAAATTTTGAACTGCCCAGCCGGGATATTAATCTTATTCTATAAAGCTGAAACAATAGTGAAACAGACAGCTGAACATGATACGTCTCCAAAGTTCACTGACTATTTTGTTTGTTTTCGTTATGGGCTTAATTAGGAAGTAACGTATAAGCTAAACACTGAGAATATTAATTGTCATATATCTCTAATGTTTTCAAGCAAAATTCGTAACCTATTTGATAAATTGTTTATCTAAAACAATGATCCATCGTTTTAACCCATTGATACAGGCAGAAAAATGGTTAACCATTAATAATAATACATATTATTTATTAGATTCACCTTAACAAACATCACGTTTTTTCCTCTCTTGTTAGTGCCTTAAATTAGGTTAAGACCGGACCAGAATTGGTGTAATGAAAAGCTTGCTTCCAATAGGTAATAACTCCAAAAAGTGGAATGGGAGAAAAACACAATTTTTTTATTACAGGCCAATTTGACATTTCAATCAATTGTTAAGGAGGTTAAAATTAATGTTAGGTTATATGGTAAAACTAGTCCGCTTATATTGCTCATTGGTACAAATATTGAGTTATTCTTTTTTTCCCTTTTTTTTTAATTGAGCTATTTGTATGTAAAACATAAAACATTATACTAAAAGAAAAAAACAAGTTCGACGTGCATACTGATTATTGAATGGCAACTAAAAAGTAGCCTGTCATGAAGTAATTTTCTCCAATGAAAAATGGAAAAAGTAACAGTTTAAATTATTTACTAGAACATTCTTACTAGCATTTCAGTAGAGTTACTAGAAGTTGTATTAAAATAGAATATCGCCCGTGCAAATGCCTGAAAAGATTATTTTGACATTGGTGTGATTCAACGGATTGATTAGCATAGCAAGATTAATTTTGATTAACAATATTATTGAATGCAACTCATGTAAGATTGTTTCTCTTAAGTAAAACAATCATAGGAAAAAGCACTATGTAATAAAATTGCAAGATTAATTTTGATTAACAATCTTAATAAATGCAACTCATGTACGATATTTTTTCTTAAGCATGTTAAGTAAAAATAACAGGAAATAACACTCCATGATAGCTCTAATTGAAATAGAAGACTGCTTGATTCAATTTTTATCTCCAAAAAGCAATATTTTTTACGGTATTTTGGAATAATGTCAATTAACGTGAATAGTGAAATGTATTTTCTGTAATTTAACCCTAAAAGAGCCGGGGGGGCGGAATCCCCCCGGCTGTGAGGTGGGTCGAAAAAGCCCGGCTCTATAAGGGTTGGGATAAACACATATATAAACCTCAAAAACAAGTTGGTCGTATTACCGACACACATTTGTTATTTGTGATCTCAACAGAATAACCAGATTACATATATATATATATGGGTATCACGAATAATATTACTCAAACTGCGAAAAAGGATGCAGTTGGACAACTTTGTAATCTTTGTTTACAGGGGAAACTGTGATTTTAAGGAGAAGGGAACATATATATATTAGAATAAATACCCTGCACAATCACACAATTTACCAGAAATTGTCCGTTATTATACAGCTTTCAAAAATATTCCCTTGAAAAATATGTTGCCGGGAAAATCTAGTGGGAAATGATATCAGTAACAATATCACACAGATACTAAACGTCGAAGAACAATAAACTGTTTGTGCTAAGAACATGATCGACAATGGAAACTTTATCAGGTGACATTAATAGAGAACAGGTGGTTGTACTTGAAATTATAGCGAATTTCAAACAATATGCAAAGAAATTGTCATACTAAAAGGAAAGGTGTTTTGAAGCGACTAGATTGCAACAAGATCCATTAATTTAAGTGCATGTCTGAGAGTCTATACGTGTTACTAATACAAAATGTTTTATATTGTATTTTATAGATTTAGGATTATGAATAACAGGATGAAAACTATCGTACCTATACCTATGGTTTGGGATACTAGACATTATAGAAACTTCAGAAGCACTTTCTGTTTGTAAATGTCATTGAGAAACTTCCATGTACTCGTGTTTTTCTTGACCCTTTTACTTGGTCAATCACTTGATCTATTTATTAATTTTGGAACAAAAATGAAAGAAAAGACCTCGGAAAAATGGACCAGGGAGAATAATTTTATCCGGTTCACATTGACTCGCCCATGTTGTCGGAACGAAGTGAAAGGTTTCAGTAGTTTTTCGAGCGTTTTGTGTAGTATTTTATCGAAAAAACGACCTACATTTACGTTTTTTTAGTCCTTTTTATGTGTTCTTTTGGTAGACATTCAGGGATTTTTTGTGGACCTCTTTTTGTACATTGTCAATTTTTTTTGGGGTGGGGTTGGGTGCGACGCCTCCACCTCACTCCCCCCCCCCCCCCCTGGCTACTGGCTTGCACAAACATAAGACCTGCAAATCAGAGTGAGGTGCAGGATTGTGTCTTTTTGACAAGATATTCGCATTCAATGGCAATACTCCATTCATTTTTTTCAAGAACGGCGCAATTCTACTAATAGATACAATACTGCAAATCAGCCGACAGATCTTTTTGCTCAAAAAGAGTATTGGTAATCATATTGACTTTTAAACAACCAACAAGCTGGTAATAACAATGCAGAGTATAAGTTGACTTGAAAAGAGCATTTAGAAACGTCAGTCAATAGTCTTTGATATTTTGAATACTTTAAAAAAATAAATGATGCAAAACTTCATTTGACAAATTACCTGACAAAGTACTTACTACCTTTTAAATATAACATGTACCTGCTCTTGTTTTATGCAATTTTGACAGTTTTTAAAACACTATTTAAAGTTTAAGATATTATAGTGTTATCTCTTTCTTCTTTAATATGAAGTGCTTCTGATACATTTAAGCATCTTCACGGTTTTAAGATAAAAGATAAAAGATTTCTCAAAATCTCAAAGGATATCAACATAAGAGACTTACTTAAGATGACTTTAAATGGTGCATTGAACTTTTACTTAAGAAAAATCTTATAGCAATGTATATTAAGGAATAAGAGAGTGGACGTTGCCACTCATACAATATGATTTTTATATTTGTATTCTGTATATTCTTGAGATATTGTTCAACTCTAAATGGTGCGTAAAACTTGCCTTTGGGACGATATTCATATTATTATTATTATATGTTTCAGTTTTAATGATAAACTTTGTTATACACAACAATGATTAAGAAGTGAAATCTCCATTGATTTTCTTAAAAATCTAGTATTTGATACGATTTATATTTGCTGATAACGAATCTATATAATAAACACAATATGTCACCGTGCTCGTTTTTGAGATATAGAAATTTCAAGAAGCACATATTTTCCCACAACTTTACTTGATTTACCACACCCAAGTATATGGAAAGGTAAAAGGTCGATTATTATGTACTTGTAAACTAGTAAATTCCCCATTGATTTTCTAACATTTTTAAATATGTTTAAGCATTGTTTGTGTACTTTAAAATACTGAAAAAAAATGTGCATTTTTCAATAAAATTTGATTACTTTGATGGCATATTTTCGTCTGCATAATTTCCTGCGTATTACACAGCTATGCGGCGCGTGATTAACCAAAGGAAAAGAAAAGGAGAGGGTGCCTTCATTGAGCATTGAAATTTGCGTACGCAAAACGGATGTAAACATTTTGTTTTTTAAACACAGCAACTGCATCTGTGAAAAAACACCTTTTTGTCCCATATCGATCCATGCAATCTGATTAACCCAGACTATATGCGAAACAATCATTGGAGACGACACTTAGATATTATCACACAGAGCAGAGAGTGATCGAGCAGTTAAAGCACGGGTCTCTTAATAACAAAGGCTATGGGTTCGAGCCCCGGACCCGGCGGTTTACGTCTCCTTGTTTCCTTGGGCAAGAAACTTTACTCAAACTGCCCCAAGACAAAATAACATGACATTATCAGTTGCTTGATAAGAGCAGAAAAGAACACAAGCTCTTCTTTAAACGATGTATCGACACCAGTATTAAGTTCTTATTTAGTAAACTATTAATAATAATACTCAATTTGGAAACTTGGCACTTCTGTACTTTTTTACTATCAAGTTTGTTATCAAGCTTGTGTATAATTGTGGTGGGCGGATAATTTTATAGATAAATATTACGAGTAGGTGTATGAAGTTTTGATTGCACATGAAAATGTCATCATTCATCAAGATGCAACCTCTCCAACTATGTTTATGAACTTGCCTGCTATTTTCATACTCTAAAAATTATACTTAAGCATGTTCAGGCTGACGGAATTTCTCAAGGGTACGCACGCATATTTCACATCATCAAATCCAGTATTTTTCCTCGTCTAAAGATGTATCATTTGATTCGTTTATTCCACAAAATTATCGTCGAAGTATAAATATATGGAACTGTTCATTCGAGTTGGGGCATCAAGTTACTCCCAATTCGGTTTATGCGCGATTTTTCAACGTTTTCATTTATTATAATTTTAATGGTAAATTTAATGACAATTTTTTTTTTTAATGCATTCTTAATTTAATATTTATTTTTATTTATTTATTTCACTTTATCATTTATTACTCATAATTGGCAATCAAAAAACAAAAACGATCTTTAACACATACACACACCCCATCCACCCACCCACCCCTTCTTGAATTGTGTGGAAAGCGGGGACAAACAATGACCTTTGAGTTTTTATCGCCTATCCGGGGACACCAATGGCGGCTAAAAATTATGTTTTGCCGACCATCAAAGGACATCATCACACCCTTGTGTTATGTCCCAGGTTGGAAGATGTCCCCGATTGACTAGTTAGAACAGGAGTGTGTTCTCGGAAGTGAGCATTTTCAGGCGCATTCCTCCAATCCCCCTCCCCCCTCACACAAATGAAATTAACCTATTTACCTATATTTGAACCATAATTTTAATGGAGACAATTTAAAAAAAAACAAAATACTGAAGCGGTTTTCATATCCATCTAATATTTGACACTACATTGCCTCATAATTTCGAAGCCTGATAATCCTACCACCGAGTTCAAGATATGACTCAAGTAGGCTCTATCATTACAATTTGTTATGAAGTAGTATGTAAAAATATTTATCCTCTATTTTGTTTCTGGTGTTAATGTCGTTTATAATATTACTGCTTCCGTTATTGTTTTTTCTTTTGTTTTTACGTATTTTCATTTTGTGTATATATTTACTATCGTTGATATTGTTATTCTTTATGTTTTTATACTGTACTACTCCGGTGTTCAAACATACGAGCAGCTTAAATGGCTGTCAATCATATAGATGATTTGTTCAAAATCTAAAATGATACATGTTGACATTATTGTACATGTTCAACATTGGTAGTTTTGACATGGAACAGTAAACTGCCTTAGGCAATCATAAATGCAAAACAACATGACATTTTTGGACTGTTGTTTTGATTAAAAAGTAATGAATTTGATACTCTTTACGAAGCATGATGTATCGTATACTTCTGAGTCAATTATGTGTTCATTAAAAATAATATTTTGTTTTGCGTGAAACCAAACATATTCTAGCATCAGATAAATAGACTTGTCAAGTTTGTGTAAAATATTAAAGATGTGGAGAAAAACGAGCTTTGTACACAAAACCGTAATTAATAAGCTTGTAATACCAATGCAGAGTATAAGTTGACTTGAAAAGAGCATTTAGAAACGTCAGTCAATAGTCTTTGATATTTTGATTACTTTAATAAAATAAATGATGCAAAACTTCATTTGACAAACTACCTGACAAACTACTTACTTCCTTTTAAATATAACCTGTACCTGCTCTTGTTCTATGCAAT
>JXSR01S005671.1:46620-57917 GCA_000969725.1 Ophiothrix spiculata | reverse complement strand
ACGGTGGCAAATAGAGTATTCTGTATCATTTGGAGGTTTAGATTGAATTAAATAGTAAATGATTCACTACTTGAAAGAAAATTGCTTTATCTATAATTCAGGTCTGAAGTATTTGAGATTTATTAGAAGAGGGAGTGAATATCAACAGTGCAGTTATAACAAATTTTGGAATAGAGGAGCTTTTTTGCAAATAATTTATTATCTAAAGAATAATGGATTTTGTATGCTAATATTTTGTTTTGAGGTAAATTTAATATCAAAGAATGTATTTCTAAACGAGATGGTTCACAAGCACCTCAGAAATGCCATGAAACATGCTTATTTCTTTTATTCATTTTTTAAATGTCATTTAAAGTTCAACAAGTCTAAGTTATTTTTGGATAAATATCTGACAAAATAAAAGATATATCAGTAGTTGAAGAGTGCTTGAACTCCAAATTCAAGATTGTTGCCAATGCTATATTTAGAAATTTAACATGGTAAATATCATAGATTTAAAGGGGAGATACCAGGCTTTGTATACCAACCCATGTAATGGCGTCGTCAGCCATGGAGCTCAAATTGGGGGTATTCGGGTCCACTCGGTTCCCGGCAAAATCAACTCCGAGAGCTGAGACTTGGTTACGCGTAGAGACAACCTGCGCAAATAATAATTTACGCGAATGATACGCCAACCTGCACGCAAAGCGTGTGTGCGTGTTTCAATATTCGCGCATTATGACACGGTGCTATGCCTCATCGGCAAGCTGTCGGTCAAACCCGAATACCCCCAATTTTGTCTCCATGCCGGATAAAAATGGCGGACATGTCTGGTATCTCCGCTTTAAATCTATGGTAAATATAGAGGATTTAGATTTGTGCAAGGGTTATTTTGAGAGCTAACACTTGATCCAAAACAAGTTCCCTCTTTCTGTTTTCTCATCTCTGTTTCATTGGATCTTTGCACATGTAACCCAATCTGTGCTACTCTACCTCGTAGAAATAGTTCAATTATATCTGTTGCAAATTAACTCGCTCTTATTTCCCATGGCCTGTATCTGGGAAAGAAGGCAGAGAATTTTTATTAGTCTGATTTTTTCACTGTGCACATGGCCATTACAACCTGAAAATAAATCCATTATAAAAAATAATGATTAATGATAACCTGCATTTTGTGAAAACTGTGCATGAATTTTCACAAGATATATTGTTGTGTGAAATATATATCCCATAGATACTTTTTAACACGAGTTGCCTTAGTTTCCCATGTCTTATCATGCACTATGTCCAGCCACTTGCTTTTATTACTTCTACTCATAAAATTATTGAAATTTAAATTCTCTATGTGTACTATAATAAATCTTCAAGTGTTTTAGTGCTTCCTTTTCTCCTGTCTGTCATATTTTATTCCTTTAACCATCATTTGACACATTATTTGATGCAGTAAATATGTGCATAGAGGCTATCCAGGATTGCCTCAGGTAAATTTAGCCAAGAAGTAAATACTGACAGATAGTCACCCATGCATGCTGTTTATGTGTATGATATATTCTTTATCAGATATGCTATCTACTGTAGATGTGTGTCCGCATTAATCAGTGTCCCTATAATATGATGTGTATACATCAATATTGAACTGAGCATATAGACTTGATCCTAAAAATGGCATCTTGTTTGGTGATGGGGATGCTTAAGGGGATGTGAACTTAGGTGCGCTTTGTGTCAAATTCATGATAAATGTCTACAAAGGAGTGAACTTAGATGTGCATTTTGTTGAATTCCTAGTAGCAGTTTACATTTTTAAAATAAATCTGGTCATGATATGGCAAATAGTTTGGTGATTTGGGATACTGAAGGGGTGTGAACTTTGGTGCACATTGTGTCAATTTCATGGTAGTAAATGTTTACAATGGGGAGAACCTAGGTGCGTATTTTTTTTATTTTATGGTGACAGTTAATTTTATGAAATTTACGCATCTGGTCATAAATATGTGATGACTCATCCCGTAAGGGGGGACTTTGCAGATGATATCAATTTTGAGTTTATTATTTCAACTGTTACAACATTTTGTAAGCTTTAAAATGACACCTTATTTGTCGAAATTGATCAAGGCGTTCATATTTTACAACAGAAAATCTGCTGGAAATTCTAATTATTTTCTTTATTTTTTGCTACCTATTTTCACCAGTATCTTGAAAAGTGTTCTGTCGCAAAGTCTCCCTTTTCGGTGTGAGTCATCACATATGGTATATAGTTTGGTGTTTGAGGATACTAATTTTGTGCTTTCAGTGTGATTTTGTTGATTTAGTTGTTTCTATAGAAAAATGTGACATCTAGCTTGGTCAGTGATGTTAATGTGTAAACTTTAGTACTTTTTGTAAATTTCTTGATGTTTGCAATTTGATAAAAAGATTTTGCCATGAAAATGCCATTCATCAGTTCCTATTTTAGATAGTCGGGGAAATATGAATTCAGAGTAGATGGTTTAGATTTAGCCTGTAATACTATTGTCATTTATTAGCCGTAGAGTCTGTGAACTGGAGGGGAAATATAATACTAAAGGTTTATAGACAACTTGATATACATGTATACATGAAGTTGAAATCACCACAAGTTCTGCTAAAGATAGAACTTTATAAGTCTGCATGGAATATTTACTTTGTATCATGTGTAGCCTAATTAGAACATGTGTGCGTCATTTTGTTTCCATAGAGTTGAGAGTGAAGTGATGAAAACAGGGACTAATTTTACCCAGTGCAAATGTACCCTTTCCTGTCATTTCTACCTTGCAACTTTCTGAAAATCTACATTCCAGGAGCAGGGATAGGGCACTTTGCAACCCATTCACTCCTTCCCACTTTCCCCTTCCCCATGATCCTCTCTTTTTTCAAAAATATGTCTGAAGCAGGACTCGCACCAAAGTCTATTAGATAAACTTCTAAATTTCTGCTAATTGGGTTCAGAAACACAGTCTACAGAGATATTAACACACACCTGATAAATAAACTCGAAGAGACTCAAAAATGAACCCATCTTTCTTTTTATCATAATTGCACTGAATAAAAAATAAATTAGTTTTCAAAAAATATTACTATTATATCATATTACTATTTTCAAAATGGGGATGATTAGTAAGTCTGTGGGGCTAAAATATATTAAAGGAAAGTTGTATTATTTACAAGTAATTTTTAGTGAACTTTTAAGTTTTAGATATGCAAAGGTTCAATAAATTAAAGCCTGAATATATAGTTTTGTAAATTACTGAAATTCCTTTTTGATTAAAAAAAAAGTTAGATTACTTTTTCAGTATATCTTTGCTAAGATGTTATCCATAAACCCATCTCTCAGTGCAAATCTCACAGTTCACTTGAAATTTTACAGCAAGTTATTTGCTAGTCCTACGCTAATTGAAGTCTAAGCTTGATACAACTTATTGCAGTCTAGTCACAAATTGACGGTGGCAAATAGAGTATTCTGTATCATTTGGAGACAGCCATGAGGGAGAGGCTTACAGGGGTTGAAGCAGGAAAATCTGAGGGACAGCCTCATGGGGGAGAGGCTCAAAGGGGTTGACGCAGGCAAATCTGAGGGAGTTTTAGGCCAAGGTGCCCAGTGGTGCTTATTCAATAAAGTAAGTATAAATTGTTTTCATAGTCAATGTGAGTAGTGACATGGGGCCCGACTTGATTAGGTTTTACCATGTAATATAGTTAGTTTGGCATCAATTACTGTGATAAATTTGAATTACATGTGGAAAGTCAGGGAAACATCACTCTAGTATTCAACAAGTTTGCCGTGCTGTGTTCAGCATTAAAGCTTACTATACCGTCAGCCATGCATAATGCATATGCACTCGGATGACTCTACTGTGATGAATGCACAGACAACAATAATTTAGCCCAGAACCTTCATCCATGACTTGTAGAGGAATGAAACACGATGTCAATACCATGGCTATGAATATGCAGGATATTATATTCACTGGAGAATGCCATGTATTATATTTTCACAACTTAATGACAACAAAAGCCATAACATTCAAGAGCAGCTTGTCAAAATAACCTTACTTATTAATCAAATTTACACAGTAAAGTGGTATTGCTGTAACTCATAGTCAAACTCCTTTAAGCTTATGTTCTACTTTCTTGAAAAACTAGACATAGCCAATTTGTGTAAACCCTTACGAGCGAGCTTGTACATTTTAAAACCCCTATATAGATGAAAGTGGCATGTTTATCCAAATGCACATTTAAAGTTTTCCTTGAGTCCAATTTCATGTACCCCAAGGTATCTCATGTTGTTTTATCAAACATGCGTCGTTTCTTTGTTTTTATATCCCCTAGTTTCTGAACATTGTCTGGCTAATTCACTTTCATGGTACTTTACTTGATTGTCTAATTTACGCACATGTGATTTATCTTCTTTTATGTACCTCTTATTTGTTGTCTGGTAAAATTTAATTGCCATGTGTAACATCACTTTCTATAATTGCGTTCCCACATGACCAAATTCTTCTGTGTGAACACACCCTTAGTTACCTTGGATGCAAAAGTTTCAGCATTTGATTCAGTGAATGAGGTAAAACATGACAACAGTTTCTACAAATAAACACTTGATTGGGTATGATTAAGATTAAGAAGAAAACATTTTTTAGGGTCAAAAGAATTCAAATTTCAGGATCGCAGTGCTTTAATTGATACATTGTAACTTCCCCATAACTTTTCAAAATCTCCGCTGTACCTTTTACATATAAGTTGTATATATATTCCCAGATGCCTTCGTTTATTTCGCAGTGCAACATTTTGAGAAAAATTTCTCATTTAAATGGTATGCACCAGTAATGCATCTGCACAGTTTGTAAATTTGTTTTTATTTCATATAATTTGTTGTTGCTCCCTGTGGGGAGTTTCTTCCTACGTGTGTAATCACTTTGCATCTACACATTGTAAGTTTTCTCAACATGGTCCCGTAATTCTTTCAACATCTTTGTTTTTACTCTTTATGGAGCCCCTAGATATCGCAATGAATCACATCAATCACCCTACCAGCGGTTTACTTGATCAGAAATTTGTATCTCTTGTTAGTGCAGATACCGATGCATCAAGTCATACACATGTCCGGGGCAGGGGGCGCTGACATAGAAAGATGGTACAGGTATGTGTGGCCTTCAAGACCCACTTTTCACACCTTGCCTGCCGCTCCGTAGACCCCCATTCAAGCACCTTTAGTTCACAATCCCTATTTTGAGGTTTTACCATGTAATATAGTTAGTTTGGCATCAATTACTGTGATAAATTTGAATTACATGTGGAAAGTCAGGGAAACATCACTCTAGTATTCAACAAGTTTGCCGTGCTGTGTTCAGCATTAAAGCTTACTATACCGTCAGCCATGCATAATGCATATGCACTCGGATGACTCTACTGTGATGAATGCACAGACAACAATAATTTAGCCCAGAACCTTCATCCATGACTTGTAGAGGAATGAAACACGATGTCAATACCATGGCTATGAATATGCAGGATATTATATTCACTGGAGAATGCCATGTATTATATTTTCACAACTTAATGACAACAAAAGCCATAACATTCAAGAGCAGCTTGTCAAAATAACCTTACTTATTAATCAAATTTACACAGTAAAGTGGTATTGCTGTAACTCATAGTCAAACTCCTTTAAGCTTATGTTCTACTTTCTTGAAAAACTAGACATAGCCAATTTGTGTAAACCCTTACGAGCGAGCTTGTACATTTTAAAACCCCTATATAGATGAAAGTGGCATGTTTATCCAAATGCACATTTAAAGTTTTCCTTGAGTCCAATTTCATGTACCCCAAGGTATCTCATGTTGTTTTATCAAACATGCGTCGTTTCTTTGTTTTTATATCCCCTAGTTTCTGAACATTGTCTGGCTAATTCACTTTCATGGTACTTTACTTGATTGTCTAATTTACGCACATGTGATTTATCTTCTTTTATGTACCTCTTATTTGTTGTCTGGTAAAATTTAATTGCCATGTGTAACATCACTTTCTATAATTGCGTTCCCACATGACCAAATTCTTCTGTGTGAACACACCCTTAGTTACCTTGGATGCAAAAGTTTCAGCATTTGATTCAGTGAATGAGGTAAAACATGACAACAGTTTCTACAAATAAACACTTGATTGGGTATGATTAAGATTAAGAAGAAAACATTTTTTAGGGTCAAAAGAATTCAAATTTCAGGATCGCAGTGCTTTAATTGATACATTGTAACTTCCCCATAACTTTTCAAAATCTCCGCTGTACCTTTTACATATAAGTTGTATATATATTCCCAGATGCCTTCGTTTATTTCGCAGTGCAACATTTTGAGAAAAATTTCTCATTTAAATGGTATGCACCAGTAATGCATCTGCACAGTTTGTAAATTTGTTTTTATTTCATATAATTTGTTGTTGCTCCCTGTGGGGAGTTTCTTCCTACGTGTGTAATCACTTTGCATCTACACATTGTAAGTTTTCTCAACATGGTCCCGTAATTCTTTCAACATCTTTGTTTTTACTCTTTATGGAGCCCCTAGATATCGCAATGAATCACATCAATCACCCTACCAGCGGTTTACTTGATCAGAAATTTGTATCTCTTGTTAGTGCAGATACCGATGCATCAAGTCATACACATGTCCGGGGCAGGGGGCGCTGACATAGAAAGATGGTACAGGTATGTGTGGCCTTCAAGACCCACTTTTCACACCTTGCCTGCCGCTCCGTAGACCCCCATTCAAGCACCTTTAGTTCACAATCCCTATTTTATAAAATTTACAGTTCATAAGCCCCTTTTTAGAAATTTAGTTCCCAAGACCCCTATTTCAAGAGATCAAATTGACACCAAAACCGTTTTTCAGTTTTTGGGTTACTTCAGTCTAGACCCATTTTCACAGTCAATCTTCATTTCTCACAGTTCAGAAATCAGGGCTACACACCCCTATCAAAGTTGAGTACCCCCCTCCAGGACACATGTATGTTGTTGTATGGATGACATATTCCTTTAAAATGTATTTTAAACCCTATGACATAGTTTTTGAATCATTGTTCTTGATTTTACAACAAGGTCCCATCAATTCCTTTACACACTTGTTGTTTTACTCTCATGGAGCCCCTAGATGTCCCCATGAATACTAAGTAATCAATCACTCTACCTGTGTTTTACTTGATCACAAACTTTGTGCTATTCAGTGCAGATACTGCAGCCCCCTGGTAACATGATGTGGTTGAATACAACATGGTTCTTTTGAACTAGACCCAGTCCTGCATCCTATTTTTTGAAACATTGTTTTTTAAAGGCCCTGTGGAGGAGGGGGATGTACTCAAATTTGGTTTGGGTAGGGACTTGCCTTTGCAAAATTTTGAAAATCTGTCCACCCAAATACAAATTTTCAAGAAAAAGGGACCCATGCACATACCATATCTCCCAAATTTTGAGTCAAAATTTTTGCACTATTTTGGTACAAATTTTGTAAAAGTTTTGTGAAGAAATATGCTAATTTTCGCCATTTGGCGCATGATCCAATTTTAGTCTACAGATCATCTGTATCAATAGTTCGATTTTAATCTATTAAGAATACTTGACTGATATATGTTACAAATCTATTCTTGAAAGAGATGAGAAAGTGTGTCATTTTCGAATATGACAGTAATAACACAGGAACTCTGACTTGAAAATGAATAATTGGAATCAAGTGAAATTATCAGCAAACATTTATTTTGTATTAATTCTTTTATCTACATGCAGATGAATATTTTTTTTTAAATTAAAATTTTGGAAGACGGAGCCCCCTGACAATACTTATTGAAGTTCCCTTTGGGTATTTCGTTGAAATTCCTTCTGAGTTCATCGAAATAGGATGTATTCCTAGAGATTAGATGCCTTACATTGGTATTGGGAACAGAGTTCCAAAGTTCGATAGACCACTTTCGTCCCATAATGCATCTTGAAAGTACCATATTACTCCTGACATTACGGTACTTTCAAGATGCATTATGGGACATATGAAAGTGGTCTATTGCTTCAGCAAAAAACATATTCTTTCATGCTGATGGAATATCTCTTTCTAGGTAGTTTGTCCTTAAAATAGTGCTTTATTGTCGTTGATTGCTAGTTTCGAGAACCCCAAAGGTTAAAACTTTTTTACCTGGTTGAAGCTTAGCATATAAAATGCATTGTAATGACCAAAATATTTATTAAATATCTGATCACAGTTTACAAGAAAATGTTGCTTGTGCCATACTTTTGTAACTTATTTGCTGTCAATATTAGTAATATTCATCTATACAGGGTATTATATATCAAGCTATATTAACATTTTGAGTGAGCTTTGTTAGTACAAGAACTGTAATTACCTATTGGAGTGTTCTCCTATCACTCAACTTCTTGAAAGGACACCTGAGATTTTATAATAATGGGTTTCCATAGTAACTGGTGTCAATTTACCATATGTTTTGAAATTGGGTAAATTTGGAATATGATTGAATTTCTGATTTCTATGCAGATGGGTAATATATTAAGTATTGATTTTATTAGTTGTTGAACTATATATAGACAGTATTTTAAAGATTATTTTAATCATAACTTGTTGCTTTCTGATTAAAAGTGTTGTTTTTCAAGGGAAATAAATCTTTTATCTTGTGTTAGACATTGTAAGGGTATAATACAACATTTGGGTACATGAGGGCCTTTAATTTCTTGGTACCCAATAGCAATTGCATCGTGCAAATTTCATAATTCTTCTTTTTTTAATAAAAGGTAATAACATGATCTTTCTGAATAAAATACCATGAAACCTTTACATATTTTCTGTAAAACTATTATAATGTCAAGATGCGCACTTATCACAAAGTTGAATACTAATTGCAAAGTTGAATACTAATTGCAAAGTTGAATACTAATTGCAAAGTTGAATACTAGTTGCAAAGTTGAATACTAATTACAAAGTTTGAATACTAATTGTAAAGTTGAATACTAAGCACAAAGTTGAGCACTTAATATATAGGAACACCCTGTATGATATGTGAGAACACCTAAAGTGAGCTGGTAGGAGCAACCTATCCTAGAAGCCCCAATTCACTCAAACCATAACTGTTTTGAATAATTATGCTAAATGACCTGTCTTTTCGTTTGTGAACAAAATGTTCAGTTTGTTAAGGATCACATTGTATAAAAATATAGTTGAAGAAAAAAACAGATTTAAAGAGAAATTACCTATACAATTAAAGTTCACAGAAGCTATGGGACCTGTACTAAAGAAGAAGAATTTAGGGCAAGGTTGTCAGGCATAAATATACTCATCAAAATCATCCCAGGAATTAGCCATCAGCGATTGTTTTGTACAGTTCAAGTCATCTCAGAATTTCATTACTAGAGATATGCATGTGCATAAATTTGCCTCACTTTTGATGTCAACGTTATTCCAAAGCTGTTTCTTATAAGAGAGATTGTCATAATGAAAGCTGATATCATTGTAACATGTATACAAGAATTCTCTGTAAAACACACAATGTGATCAATATCTCGCAATTTGCTGTAAGGCTATTGATTGCTACAGGATTTACAGTGATTTACACTCATTCCTCAGTGGCTAAGTTTGTACTGACCATTTGTCAGTCAGTGATGGAAAATAAGGCATGTTGCTTCCTGGAGATGATTGTAGATGTCATGTTGAACTGTAAAGAGGTAAAGCTGTGAGTTATCTGTGGTAGATAGTTGATTAAGTGACGTGTGGAATTTATTGTCACCAAGGGGATGTTGAAGCTGATTATGAAGTAAGCTTTGAGGTCATATTGAATATTGCATTAGAGCCGTCATCAGAAGGAATCCAATAGGGATTCAAGAACTATTACCATAAAATGTGATGTTGATGTGTTACTTACAGGGACAATCTGGCATCCATAGTTGAATCTTTACCCCAGTAATCATTTCTATCACAGCCTTATTATACCTCAAATCACCTCTATTTAAATTCAGGTTTTAATTGAATTAGAATCCTTGACTGATTTGAAAATGAACAATCAAAATTTAATTTTCAGTATTTATTTTGCATATGCAATGGCTCACCCCGAAAGGGGGGACTTTGAAGATGATATCAATTTTGATTTTTTAATTTCATCTGTTGCAGCATTTTCTAAGCTTTAAAATGATATTACTTGTTGAAATTGATCAAGGCGATCAAATTTTACAACAGAAAATCTGCTGGACATTCTTATTATTTTCTTTATTTTTTGATGCCTATTTTCACCTGTATCTTGAAAAGTTTTCTGTCGCAAAGTCCTTCTTTTCGGGTTGAGTCATCACATATATCTTTTTAAGTGGATAGAAAGGAGGTAAGGTCTGAATCACATCATGATCATGGATGCTACATTTCAGACACTAGTACTTTACATGTAGTTGTTAAGAAGGTTGTATATTTGTAATATTAGGCCTATGTAATCAGGAAAAGAAGTTAATTTAGCATGCGGTAAATTTTTCATTTATGAACACTCTTATTAGAGTAGGTTAGAAAATTGTTAAAAATATACATTTTCAGTGTATCAGTTGTGAAGGTGATAAAAATTGTAATATCACAAGTAGACCAAAATTTTGATGTTTCAGTGATAACGAGTGTATTCAATTATTAAGGCTACCAAATCTTTTTTGAAACACCCCTACAGGTCTACATAAAACAGTGACACTTGATGGCATAAAGCTCAAGATATGCCTGGAATATCAATAGAACACTTTCACACTGATGTTGCCTTACGTACTGTCTGAGTAGGATCAAATTTTTGCAAAAGTATTGTGTTTATGTGTGAGTTACAACTTTACCAGCCATGCCAAATAGCACAGAAAGCAACAGCAAATTATTTTTTACCCTAAAACCTTAGAAATTTACATATTAAAGATGGGTGATTCACTGATTCCCCCAAATTCAAACTCGCAACCTCTTGAACCCCAAATCCAACATTCACTGGTGTAAGCCTAGGTGCAATCCAACAGATACACTGCCCTTGCAGCAATAGCTAACAATGGTAGCATAGCTAACAATGGTACAGGATGTATTTGGATTTAGGAGATTTTCTTGATTTTGTGGAATGGGATTTTGTGAGATTCGATGCTGTTAGGGTTAAGTCATTTTACATGTGACATTATGTCAACGTAAAGAGACTCCTATTTTTAGACCTTTGCCCTAGCAGGCAAAGGTGTATACATATGGGGTTGGTGCGTCACGTTTAGAAAGTGTATCTACTCTTTCATCATTTATCGTATGGTTGTGAAAATCGCTGTGTTGATGTGG
>JXSR01S005671.1:7967-23148 GCA_000969725.1 Ophiothrix spiculata | reverse complement strand
TCAAGAACTGTTGGAGTTATAAGCGTTTAAGTATGACAGAAAGAAAGAAAGAATCACGAAGAAGACAAGACCCTGCGCCTGTGGCGGCAGGGTAATCAGACAGATGTTATAACCAACGCTTATTGTATGCATCCATATAAACAAACCTGATTTTGACCCTTTTTGCACAAATGGCAATAAATTACTTTGGAATGCATACATGGATAAGATACCATAATTTATATCTAAAAATTATTCTCAAATTATTTTCCAATTATAAGTTATGTGACCTTGAACGTCAAAAACGCTTTTTTTTGGTCCATCCTGTACAAATATCAAATTAAGCTTTAGAAAACAAGCATCAAGCAAAAAAAATAGTTATTTTGACTTGAAATGAATATACATGGTTCATAGTGAACCTATAAATTTATATAAACTATAAAGAACATTTGTTCCCATTGCCATGTCAGTGCCTTTGACCAGTCGATAAATTTACAAAGTTAAGTCAATATTGAAGCTTATTTGTTCATAGTCATGATACTATCTCTATTTTCTTAGCTTTAAGCCAGCCGCAACTACAGCTATTAATTAATAGCCAAGAAGTTTATCAATATGATGACGTTATATTTTTAAGAATTCATTGACACAAATCAAATATTGTAAATTTTATTACAAAAAGTAGAATGCAAACTGCTTTAATTTATTTAAAAAGGAGAACAGATGCTAATAAGATGGGAAGTCGAGCAGTGCAAACTCCAAAACTCTGATGTTGCTAAGCAACGTGATGTTTCATCTATTACACCAAATCTCCTGATGATTAGGGTAAAAATTGGATCTTCAAACTGTACTTATCAAATTTTCCATTCCATTAAAGTGAAATTGGATTAAAAGAGAAATAAATGTACTAAACAATTTGTATCCCCAGTTTATTATTTTCATACATTGAATTTCTAGTTTGTTTACAAATTTGCAGGTAGAATGAAAAATAAATTGTGTGGGGGAAATTTACAATTCCAGATGGAAAAGTATATTTTAGCCTTAAATTACCACAAGATGAGGAATCGTATGTTTTGTTCATAAAATGAATTCAACCTTTTTGTAAGAAGTCATTGCATTAATTATGAAAATCAACTTTAAATTAAATGAGTATAAGATTCAGCTCAGGCAAATAGCCTACCAGAACTAGGGCATATTGTATGAAAGTAAAGTAAGGAAATTAGACATGGCCATATTGAGTATAATTAAACATCAATCACACATGCAAGGCTAATGGACAGCTCAGTCTTGTTTCATCGTAATATGAAAATTTAGAAATTTTGGTGTAAAGTTGTCTACATCATTCTGGGAAAAGAGTTATGTTATGAATCACATGTTAAGACACATGATTCTTTTTTCGCGGTGATGGTAACAATGAGATTTTGAATTTTTACAGATCTGCTTTTGTTGAAATCCATCTTCACACATTTTTGCATGAATTAAATGAATTGAATATGTCTACCTCTTTCTTCAATGAGGGTTTAATAATATCTGGGAAGTTATCAGCATAACTGAAATTATATATTTTAAGGTATTTATTAAGTTATAAGCTGATTAAATTTGAATAATATAAAACCATCTTCATCAGCTTAATTAATAGAAGTGCATTCCCAGAGCTTAGCAATTTCACTGAAGATGCATCTTCAAACACCATATAAACAATTCGATAAAATGCCAACAAACTATTCCAAATTTGTTAAGGCAATAACAATGTGCTAAGTCAGATTATATATGCTGGTAGATTCCATAAACCGTTGTTATCATGTATTTGATCTATGCCGTCATACTCCAGAGATTCTGTAATCTTGACATTGAATGATGGGGTTTCTTAGTTTGTTATTTGCAAGGAGATATCAATGTACCATGTAAATATCATGTTATAAACCAAAGTCAAATTTAGCACAGTTTGTAGATTTTTTTAACTTAAAATGGTTGGAGGTTTTGAAAATCAGCTTATGTTAATTTACCACTTTGAAATATATATTTATTATTAAACATCAACATTGAAAACTAAAATAAAGGTTATGGTATTTTGACCATACTACTAATTCTCACAAAATCTTGGTTCAGAAAATCAAAATAGTCCAATTCTAGTTGTGTCAATTTTAAATGTGTATATCATATTCTAGGTTGGTAGCAAATATGTGGTTTAAATCCTTTTGGCTATACTTTGATGTTGTGGACATATTTGAAGCTAGTTCAGGAAACAGAAATGTCTAAATATCTAACAAACTTCCAAAGATCTGAATCTGCATATTTTATAACTAAATGAAAAATGATGTCAGAAGTACCTGTTGAAATATAAATCTAGTCACAAATTTTACTGTTCCTTAAAATTTACAAACCAGATAGACCATGTTTGGAAATGAATATGCTATTCATGCCTGATTCTGTGTGGAGTGCAAGAAAAATAGCTATATATTTTGCTAAGATAACAGAATGCATTTCAGTTTTAAAACATGCTAATTTACTTCAATTTTGAAGATGACTTGGTAGAGAAGACATGTTTGCACATTGAAATGCAATACTGATAAAGTCACGTTGTGTTTTTAATAAGGGTCAAATTTATGCATGTAGGGCTTAGGAATACTGAATTTACATCCATTTTATGGCTCCTGTGATACAGAGGACAATTTAGAGGTTACTTGAGGGTTCTGTGTATGTGATCAGAATAAAAGGCAGAACATGCATGGCTGAAAACACTAAAGAACTTTTCAGTATTGTATTTGTGCGAATAATATCTAGAAACTTTGGTGTGTGTTTTTTTTTTTTTGGTTTCTGAAAGAGGTCTTATTTTACCATGTCCATACTTTGTACAGGCTACCAACTATTTTTTCAACAAAGAATTGAGGCTTTGAAGCTGAATATCACCAAATACTTTGACACCATATAAGTGGCACCATATCAGTCAATTGGCAGGTTATTGGAAAGTGCATCGTGGGTGTTTTTTTGCCAACCAAGTGACATTGTATACTGTCTGATTTTACTAAAGATGTAAAATGGAAGATTGTTTTCAACAGATAACATCTCAATTTACTTTAAACAGATGCTTTATCATTCAAAAATATGAAAGATTGCACACCATGTTTCTTTTCAAGCACACATTTCTTAAGATAAAACAGGCAGAAATTCACACATTCTAAATATCATATAAAAAAATAATGTACAATATAAGAAAATATGAGATTTATCTAATCATGTTATATAATTTGGTGTGATATGAAAACAATAATGAATTTAACCAGAAAAAAAGCAAAATATTTAAATTGAGTAAGCGTACAGGGTTGTTTAATGGGAATATAATTATGTAAAACTCTGACAAACATTGAGCGATCCTGGAGTGTGATATATCATTGGAAAGCATATAATTTTGCCATTTTAAATTTGGTAAAATTTGAAAAAGGGATTTGTGCGACTTTGTCCGGGCTTCGACAGAGCAGGTCACATATAAGGAAATATGAGATTTATCTAATCATGTTAAATATAATTTGGTGTGATATGAAAAAAATAATGAATTTAACCAGAAAAAAAAGCAAAATATTTAAATTGAGTAAGCGTACAGGGTTGTTTAATGGGAATATAATTATGTAAAACTCTGACATACATTGAATTGTGCTTATATAGAGGCAACACTCATCAGATCAGTAATTCTCACAATTTATTCTACGATTTAGTGAATAGTTGATGAGAATTTTCATTGTGATGATATAGAAATACAAATGTATTTTTTGTCGTGCCTTCTGGTATTCTAATAAGAAAGGTTTGAAAACCACTGAGGCAAAATTGTACATTTTGTACAATGTATCTATTCCAATCATTGGAATTTATATACATGCTGAAAAGAGATTTGCCTGAAGGATTTGAATTCTGTTTGATTGTCAGAAAGTATATTTGAACATCAAGGCCTTTCTTTGCTTGAAATGCTTTTATCAAAATAGCTGAAAATATTGTTGGTTTTAAAACAAAGAAGTTCTTTAAAAAGAGAAACAATGTTGGAAATAGAAGAAATTAATTTTGTTGTGGATGTTAATTCTTACAATTTTTAAATAAAAACAGAATTATCACTTTTTATGAAAATGTTTCTGGTATCTGTCTTGACATTGTTTCTGAAGTTCTAATGTTGCAATGCTTCATATGTCATTGCCAATCCTCATTTCGTCATGTGATTGCAAGAATGTCATATCTGCAATGACTGCCATAAGGTATATTTATTTGACACCTAGTGACTAGAATGTGAAAAATCTCCCAAAAGTTCCCTACCCATGCATCAGTGGCTCTTGAAATGGTTCTTCAGGCGATGGTGTCATCTGAAGAACCATTTCAAAAACCACTGACCCAAGACTGGAGATTATAGAGTGTGCAATCCAAATAATGGCACATGGCAGCTATTGCATATACGACTTTCTTGCACTCATGTGACAATTTATCATGTGTTATTCTTCCATGTATATATATATATGTAGTAGTTGATCACTTTAGAAATATCTGGAATAAAAACTCTTGAAGCTGTCAAGATTAATGCATTCAATCTGTGAGCTAAATCCATCACTTTTCCAATAGATGACAACTATGAGGTTGGGTTACAAGTTACCAGAAGCTTTGGATTATTTGTATGGTAGATAGCACACTTTATAAGCACATTACAGTTAATGTTGAATATCTTTTTCCCCCTTTGGTGTTGCAGAATATTCAAAAGGTAACAATGTTATTGAGAAATTGGATATGATCTTGACATAGCATTATATGTATCTTGCTTGCAATTCAATGAAAACATTTTAAGATTAGTATAAAGATGGAGAGTTTATACAAATCTAAAATGCTTATTAGTTTTAGATTTGGTTAATAATGAAACATGATGTATATAATGTTTAGAATGTAATCATCTTAGTGACGCTGGAATTAATTATGTAGTTTACATAACAAGTCTGTTTTGAGTAGCCAAGAACTGTATTCAGGAAAGACTCTTTGAGAGATTTATGGTCAGAGATTTCATGTCGTTGTCTTAGATTTTAACTTGCAGGAAGTTGGTAACTGCCAATATATAGCCAGCATACTTGTACGAGGAGTGTCAGAAAGTTTTAAGATCACCTAGAAGGAAAGGAGTATATCAATGACCTTTAGTCTTTGTGTAAATTATGGTACAAAAATTATGTCAATGGCATTTATACTTTCTATACAGGTGTCGATAGATGTCAATAACCTGCCTCTGCTAACCAGATAAACTGCATGGAGAAATCAAAGATACGTGGGAAGATTAAATCTCTGCATTTGAAAGGTTACATCCCAGTAATTCTATGCAGACACATCCAAAGTTAAGATATTTGATACCGCAGTGTAGGTTAGGATCTCCTCTTTCTATTGATACCAAATTGGTAAAAATATGACATCATAATGATGAATAAAGCATGGCTTTCCTGAAAATGTTGATTTTAGCGAAATACAATGTGGATTTTTTTGGCAAAAGAGGACCTGTACAAAGTCAAACTGTGGACAGTAAGTTTTAAGTACGAGAAATGTGTTACTTTGCACAGTGGCTATGTAAATCACAAAATAATATTTTGTTCCTGGCTGTATTTCATCTTGGTGATCTTTAAAACTTTTTGATACCCCTAATATATGTCTTATAAGGAGTTCAGTTACAATTAGAGGAATGGATAGGATTTTAAAGAATAATACTCTTAATGGTTTAATGGGTAGTTATACAATTGGTAGTTCTACATTGAGGAAATATGATTACAATTGAACTATAACCCTATCCGTCGAGATAGCAACAAATCTCACTGTAGAAAATTGCTTAAGTGCGTCCAAATACGTCACAGATAAGGATTATATACAGGGACCACATCGCTGTCCAGGTAACGACTTTATGGGTGTCACTTGCTTGTGGAACAAGTCATCCCCAGTGTGAATCCTTGTCAAAACATGCATTTTTAAAGAGGGTTAATAATGTTAACCACAAAGTAAAAGAAAACTATAGAGATAAGAAGATCAATAATTGGATTTAATTGCAAAGTACAATGACATTTTTACAATCTATTTCAGATTAAGTGTGCTATAAAACAATGATACATCTGTGACATATAACCTTTAACTGTTAAAAAGATCTATGTAGAAAATAATCACTTCAAAAAATGTTCATTTCAGTTACTTAAAACAATTTGTGCTGCTGATTAACACAGATGTACCCACTTTCAACTTTAGTTAATTACAGTGTGTCATTTGTGTATTGAATGTGTGAAAATTCAATTAATGACAAAATTTGTTACCTCCAAAGTTTCCATATAATTCCTTCCCTAGCCACCCACTCCATGGTATATTTATAGCCAGGCATTTGCCTACTCACATTTTAAATGAATGCATTATAACACTCATGTAATGTCATTAATGTTCTTCAATGATTAATGCTGTAACATTATACATTGTGGTGTTGAATGCGCGTGACATGATGATATATTGCAAGACAGGAATTGATTTCCTGTGGTACAGACCCAGTTATATCCCAACCAAAACAGGCCATACTTGATAAATTGTTCTTTAACATCATGATCTGAGAGGGATTTTAATATTTTAATTAAGGTTTTTTTTACAACATACCTATGAACTTTGTTCAAAATGTTCTGTTTTGTGTTAAAGGAATTGAAATTTTTTTGCTCTAAAAGTTCATCAAACAAAATATTCTTACAAACTCTTAGAACAAAAGACAAAGGTACACACCATGCAATCTAACATGAGTTTCATTACAACTAGCCATTTAAAGTTTGCTAACAATTGTGAATTACAAGCATATTAAGTGATTGGGTAAATTTTTTAGTGTTAAAACCAAAGTCAGACCTTTTATCTTTTTCTCCAAATGTTATTGAGTTTCTGCATTAATTCTGTGGGCAACCTTTCTACAGACAAGCACATTTTATTATATTGACAATGGACAATACAATTTATCAACTAGCTCATGGCTTTGAGATATCATTTTACTCCTCAAATATCAGATTCAAGCCAATTCTCCAATTTTGACTCTCTCTGATCAATTTAAGAAGTTTTAGATATGCAGAAACGCTTGCCAAATCCAAGATGTGCATGCAACCTTTTGCATAACAGGATATAGAGAAGAATGTCAAGCTTAAGCTTAAGAACGTAGACATGAAATTGAAAGTTAATTCACAGAAAGCTACAAAAGGTCACTGAAAACTCTCTATAAAGTGCAGCTTAAATGAAATATATAGGAGTAGTCTTGGATTTCAACTAGCTGTTCAAAGTTGATTTAAATATCATTGTTAAGCAGTGTACTAGGAGATATAACATGGTCTTTGAATAAGCTTTTGATATTATGATTAAGGAGTTAGACCTCCTTTCATTGGCAAAATTTGACAAAAACATTTTCAAAATAGTGAATATAAAAATCTGCATCTATTTATAGGTTGTGTATGTTGAAAAATATGAGATTTTAGCTGTCACTGAAATCTTGTCAAACTTGATTACTTGGTACTGAAAGAAATGTGATGTTATAGGATATTTGGGAGTGGAAACTAATTGGTTCATAAATAATAACATGATATGTTTCATGTCCTGTCTGATGCTGAATCTGGTTATATCATAAAGTTGCTTTACCTTTAATTTGCTGTTTTTACTATCATGTTCACATAAGCTGATTATTTTTGTTTGTATTGAGTTTTGTCTTTCTCTCTTCTCCCTTTTCAACTGTTGGTAGTTGCACCACATGCTTGATATATTTTCCAACAGACGTGATTGTTCTGTCAATTATTGACTTTTGATTAATATATTTTTCCCACAATGCATAAGGATCCAGTAATTGATGAGTTTTTAGACAACTTTCTGGTTCAGGATTTTTTATCCTTGTAGCTAATAGTGTCTCTGCACACTTCAAATGACCAAATAGAGGTATGCTTTTGACTAATCTTTGTTGTAATGGACTTGGCAAAATGATCTACATCCCATAAATGAAAACATTGAATTTTACAAGAATAATATATGAGATCAAATGATAGATAAAATGAATTGCTGCAAATGAATTAGGTGGCAAGAAGAACACTGACAATTGCTCTCAGCAGTCTAGACATGGTAATTAAGACACCAAGCTAACTTAAGATGGTCTTGAAGACTTTAAAGCTAACTCAAGCTGGTTTTCAACTTGTAGAAAAATGTAGAAAAAAAGGCATTTGTAATTATTTGAATGTCAGTTCTTGCGGAAATCGTTAGGAATTTGGATGAGTCAGTATTAATTGATCTGTTATTAGCTGTTATTTGAATTTGATTAAAATCACAGACATTCAAAAGGTATAAACAGTTGTTTTCTCAATTATATGCTTCCTGGAGAGGAATCACTATATTATCATAGAATGGTAAAAGTCACTGGAAAACATAATATCTTGTGGCTTTTATCAGTATATAATTACCATTAAAAGAAAGCCATGAAATGAGATGCAGCAAAAGAGCAGGAAATCTGTGCTAAATAGTCTAGATAATATTGTTTAATTTTAACAACAAAATATAAGCAAGAGCTGTAGTAGGAAGACAGATGCAAAGATATTTTATCCTCTTTTCAAATCAACCTAATACTTTCAAATGCCTTTGACAAATCTAAAAACACACTAACTTTATTTTGGTCAATTGCACTTTTCATGTTATCAGTTTTTTTTATAATTGCCATTTGAGCAGTGGTAATAAATATGAAATGTATTCATATTCTGTGAAAATGAGTTGCTTGCTGTTTCCCTGCATCTGTCACTGCTGTGGTCACTGTTCCTACTAGAAAGTATGATGATGTTTTGAACCCCAGATATTTGATATTTGAGACGATGCAAATTTGTTATGCAAGTAAAGCTCTAAACTGTGGTTGTTGTTTTGGTCAATTACTGTTTACTTAAATGGAAAGTATGTTTCTAGCTGAAGGGAAGCTTCTATTTTTTCGGTTATTCCTTTCATTCATATTTCAAGAGATTCATTGTGAGTTCAGGACTATATGGGTAATTCAACATAAACTGATGCGTGATTCCTCCTACATGTTGATGGTTCATGCCTCTTGTTTCCTTAATCCTGTATATGATATCGTTGTTATTCTCTCAAGAGATCGGCTTGCTACAACACCTCACCATCTAATATTACCTCAAGGCATACCAGTCTGTATCAGATAACTGTCTATCTGCCTTATCCATTTGATGCAGATATCAATATGTACATATCTTGTGTTATATACCCAATGGTCATATAGTGTAACATCATTCAACAGAGACGAAAACATTAAAATGTGCATAACCTGTATTTTAACTGTTGTTTTCCGGGGTATAGACTAGTTGAGTGTAGACTGGTTACCCAGATATAGTTGCTTTCACAAAATATGATAATATGAAGTAGCAAAGATGCAATACATCTGATTACCTTAAATTGTTTATCCTAGCAATGATATTAAAAAGAGGCACTATAATACATTAAATTTAATTAAACTGTCTGCAGTGTGAGAAATACAGAAGAGTAAGGTTTTTTTAAGATTTGAGAAGCAGAGGGAAACCAAAGTGCTCAGAGAAAACCTTTGAATGAGTATGGATCAACAACCAAATTCATATATGGCCTCGGCTTGACCAGGGAATGAACGTGGGAGTAGTGCTGAAAGAAACTGTTTTGTTAACCCTCACAAAAATGGATGGATATGCTGTTAGTGTGCTATTACTGGATATTTTGTTTGGCTTTGAATGTTTTGTTTTGCTTTGCTTTGACAGATCCTGTCAAGTGAAGGGAAATCATCCTGAAAAAGAGCTGTATTCACAAGAAGTGAAGTAAGAAATACAAACATTGTTTTGATTTATGGCAGTGTTTTTGTTTGAAAATTAAGGCATCATAGCCATTTTTTTATCTTGTTTATATTCAAACAGTGCGACTTGAAAGAAAAAAATGGTATGTGAAATTGGATTCTCCTGCTTTGTAAAGTGATGTTTATCTTCTTGGACAAAGTTTCTGCTGGGGTGTTATTCAGACATAACCCAGACACTTATATATACAGAGAGAACATGATCTGTGTGTCTCTATTATGAGATTATTATTTTCTTTCTTTTTCTTTTTTTTGTGACTTAATTTTCTTTCTTCTTTTTTTTTTGTGAATAGGGCAATTTCCGACATAATAACAGATGTAAATCAATAATCAACTTCCAATGTGTGTATATTGTAATAAGTCATGAGTACCTGTCAACAACTCTACATGTATACCTATGATTGATAACACTTATATTTCATACACAATTTGAACTTTTATGAGGTGTTTTTTTTCAAATGTTCAGACATGTCCTGGAGAGCATAATTGCTGTATTGCATGATATCAGCCCTGAATTGGTTTACCACTGATTCAGCCTCAACACACTGTATAGTGTATTGAGCCTGCAGGGTAATACAAATCAGGGAGGCATAGCGCACTATAAATCCTATTTAGTTAGTTAGTTAGTTGACCTTTTTGGAGACTGAAATTGCTTTACAGTGACTGAAAAATTTCAGCAGTTATTTTAGTCCATGCAAAAACATGACATTTGATACAATTTCAAATATGTTCATCACAAATTCTTTACCCTGACATTTGATATGATTTCAAAAGCTTTAATCATAAATTCATTATTGAGAAGATTTATCATGAATTGTACAACTGAATTCAAGTAACTTCTGGATTATCTAACAAATATCACCCTGCATGCCATGCTTGAAACAGTGCTGAAATATCCACAAACTTTATGCCCTAGATTTTGAACTCATCGGGAAAAAAATATCAGATACTAAAAATATAGGATTCTAGATCTAGTGTAAATGCTAGCAGTGATCTATATTTATCTGCTGACGGAATAGTGTGTAATCATCTTTTGATATCAGGAAGGAGCAAGATGTATCAAAGTAAAAGGATTGAATTTCCATTTTGACATGGAGTCAATTTAATTACGTAGGAAAAGGGATATTTTAATCTCACGTAAAATTGAATTTGCTGTTCTATTTTGATATCTTTTCTTTAAACATGATCAATAGACATTGTTCATACACTTTTTTCATGGCAAAGTTATAAATATTTCTGGTTTCTTTAATGTATGGTAATTTTTTTTGTATGGGTCATAAATTTTTCAATTGTTTATGAGAGCTTTAAGCTTGGGAATACAAAAAGCATCCCTCAACCTGTATGAATATATTGTGACAAGACGGATCACCCCTTAGAGACTGATGCCGACTGTTGAGATGAATCCTATTAACTTCAATACACAAATCATGATGTCGTCCAGAATTTTAATTAAGTACAAGTAAGCAAACTTGACTTTCAGTTGAAATTAAACTAAATTCCAGTTTCTGGTTACTTTGATTAAAATGACAACTTTTTCCATTTCCAATTATAGACACATACGTTTTCCTTCTATTTTACACTAACAACTGATGTATGCAATGGGTACAATGATATCACTTAGTTGACATTTGAGATGTGTCTTTTAAATCTATATGAAAATAACCTCTATTGCAAATTCAGCTTGGGTTAACAAAATATTTTACAGAAGTTTACAAAATACATTGTTATGCATTTACAAAATATTTGAACTGGTAACTGGATCAAACACCATTTTACCGTTTAGTTTATACTTTCACTCATCAATTTCCCCTGTTCTATAATTATAAGGAGACATGTGCGCATTAGAAACCATAATAACTATAAAAGCACTATGAGTTGAATCACCATTTCTTATTTATCATTTGTATGCTGGATCCCTTTATTGGATTCACAGGAAGACATTATTTACCTCCCAGCAACCCAATTAGGGTTGATGGCTCTCATAACAACTCAATTACTGTTCTTAATACGCTTTATGTTTTTGTATTCCATTTCAAAGCAAGTCAACATGAAACAACCTGTTGATCATACTATCATATGTCGATATAAGAGAAGATATTGTGTGTATCCCATCATGCACTGCTTCCTGTGAGATTTTGGTGTACAGGAAATAATGTGTGTGGTTAGTGATGAAACATACCAAAAATATAATTTTAACAATTAACATTGATTTATGTCCATTTCATCACCAACTACTAACATAATTACCTAATTTCCTGTAAAACAATCCCATAGGTAGCAATGCATGATGGGATACATGCAATATCATTTCTGTGTAGATCTCATATATATATGGTCATAATTAAGTAAGCTGTAAGATTAATGTTTTTACAACGTCACGTACAATATCATTGTGATGTTGTTTTAAAGAATCACTTGCAAATCAGATAATTCTTGTTGAAATTTGCACCCTGCTGTTTCAATATTTCATTTCATTTCATTTATATATCTATATTACATACAGTTTCACCAACTTTATAAGAACAGTTTTTAGTTGTATTGAACACATGACTTCCAAAATATTTCAAGTATTTTTTCAAATAGAACAGTAAAATAAAAATACTTAATGTAAAGCTTATGTGATCATTAACGTCATATTATCAATAAAAATGTCACGTAAAGTCATTCAAACAACCTGCAGTGATTGAAACAGAAGATAAAAATCCCATCAAACATCACTGTTTTATCACCTGATAATACTGTAGAATTATACACTGGCATTTTTTGTTTTGTTTATTAAATTTAAGCACATGCTTATGTTCATTTCTGTAGACCCTGCATTTTGAATATACATTTTTTTTGCTCTTTTTGAGAACATTATAAAATTATTATATTTTCAAATTTGAGATTCCATATGGTATTCTGAGTGAGACATCTCTTCCTTTGTTATTACAACATGTAAATACATGTAACCAATAAAATACTTTATTAAATTATTACTTTTTAATAAATGCAAGTTTAGTAGAAACAATAATTCTTGTCTTAAATCAGACTTTCCTTTTTTGTGATTAAATTTTGTATTTGTATATCTGTGACATATAACCTTTAACTGTTAACAAGATCTATGTAGAAAATAATCACTTAAAAATGTTCATTTCAGTTATTTAAAACAATTTGTGCTACTGATTAACACAGATGTACCCAGTTGCAACTTTAGTTAATTACAGTGTGTCGTTTGTGTATTGAATGTGTGAAAATTCAATTAATGACAAAATTTGTTACCTCCAAAGTTTCCATATAATTCCCTCCCTAGCCACCCACTCCATGGTATATTTATAGCCAGGCATTTGCCTACTCACATTTTAAATGAATGCATTATAACGCTCATGTAATGTCATTAATGTTCTTCAATGATTAATGCTGTAACATTATACATTGTGGTGTTGAATGCGCGTGACATTATGATATATTGCAAGACTGGAATTGATTTCCTGTGGTACAGACCCAGTTGTATCCCAACCAAAAACAGGCCATACTTTATAACTTGTTCTTTTAACATCATGATCTGAGAGTGGTTTTCCTATTTTAATTAAAAGATTTTTTATAACATGTTTTGTTGCAAATGCTCTGTTTTGTGTTAAAGGAATTCACAATTTGTTCACACTAAAAGTTAATCAATCAATCAATCATACACTGTACTTGCATGAGCATTGGCGTAGCCAGGGGTGTGCGGAAGGGGCGCGTGCACCCCGGGGGTCTACAAAAAATGGAAAAAAGAATGACAAAAATAATAGCAAAACAACGAAAAAAGGACGCAGTAGTCCTAATTACTGCTAATATTTTTAGCGAACTGTCTAATACAGGCAGGTACCCCTAGTAGTAACCCCTGGATCCGTCGCCGTTTTGGACAAGGTTTTTTTGCGCACCCCGGGGTCCGCAAATGACATGCATACCCAATGAAGGTGTCTATTCATACAGGGGACCAACGGCTTAACATGACTTCCGAACCATGGAGCAAGTAGAGTAAAGTTTCTTGCCCAAGGAAACAAGGACATTAAAACTGCCGTGCCCGGGACACGAACCCACAATCTCTGTATTACGAGACCTGTGCTCTAACTGCTTGGCCACGCTCCCCTCTCTAATCAAAACAAAATATTCTTACAACCTTTTAGAACAAAAGGCAACTGGAAAAGGCAGACACATTATACAACTAGCTATTTAAAGTCTGCTAACAATTGTGAATTACATGCATATTAAGTGATTTGGTAAATGTTTTAGTGTTAGTACCAAAGTCAGACGTTTTGTCTTTTTCTCCAAATGGTCAAACATATTGAGTTTCTGCATTAATTCTGTGGCCAACCTTTCAACAGACAAGCACATTTTATTATATTGACAATGGACAACACAATTTCTCAACTAGCTCTTTGGTTTGAGATTACATTTTACTCCTCAAATATCAAATGAAAGCCAATTCTCCAATTTTGACTCAGTCTGATCAATTTTAGATATGCAGAAACGCTTGCCAAATCCAAGATGTGCATGTAACCATATGCATAACAGGATATAGAGAAGAATGTCAAGCTTAAGCTTAAGAACGTAGACATGAAATTCAAAGTTAATTCACAGAAAGCTACAAAAGGTCACGGAAAACTCTTTATAAAGTGCAGCTTAAACGAAATATATAGGAGTAGTCTTGGATTTCAACTAGCTGTTCCTGAAGTTTATTTAAATATCATTGTTAAGCAGTGTACCAGGAGATGTAACATGGTCTTTGAATAAGCTTTTGATATTATGAAAACGGAGTCAGACCTCCTTTCATTGGTAAAATTTGACAAAAACATCTCAAAAATAGTGAATTTAAAAATCTGTAGCTATTTATAGGTTGTGTATGTTGACAAATATGAGATTTTAGCTGTCACTGAAATCTTGTCAAACTTGATTACTTGGTACTGAAAGAAATATGATGTTATAGGATATTTGGGAGTGGAAACTAATTGGTTCATAAATGATAACATGATTTTTTTCATGTCCTGTCTGATACTGAATCAAGTTATATCATACATTTGCTTTACCTTTAATTTACTGTTTTACTATCGTGTTCACATAAGCTGATATTTTTGGTTGTATTCAGTTTTGCCATCTTCTCCCTTTTCCACTGTTGATAGCTGCACTACATGCTTGACATATTTCCCAACAGACTTGATTGTTCTATCAATTATTGACTTTTGAGCAAATATTTTTCCCATAATGCATAAGGATCCAGTAATTGATGAGTTTTTAGACAACTTTCTGGATCAAGATTTGTTTTATCCTTCTAGTTGATAGTGTCTCTTCACACTTCAAAATGACCAATTATTATTATTATTA
>JXSR01S005669.1:238682-266431 GCA_000969725.1 Ophiothrix spiculata | reverse complement strand
CTTCAAAATATTTTGTACGGGTATGTGCCTGCCGGACTTTGAAAAACTGACCATCTCTATACCTATTTTTGATCAAAACCCACATATCAGTATACAAATGTTGATGGAAAAGCATCAAATTTTACTCAATTTGGGTGATTTTTCCCCAATTTGTTTTCCCAAAGCACCCAATTTATGAAAATTGGGTGCTTTTATCTGAGACAAAAACCACCCAATTGCTATACCAAATCTGTGAAAATCCACACCAAAAGGCAAGCACATATACGTATACCTTGTAATCTGTGCTAGCGATGGGCCAATAGTCCAAACCCATTTAGTCCAATACCACTTAGTCCAATGTCATTTGGTCCAAACTCACTAGGTCCAATGACCTATTAGTCCAATGGCCGGGTGGTCAAAAACCCATTTAGTCCATCACCACTTGGTCCAATTAAATTTTGATTATCATTTAGTCCAACATTATTAAGTCCAATGACCACGTGGTCCAATAAAATTTTGAATACCATTTAGTCCATTGTCATTTAGTCCAATGACCACTTGGTCCAAAAAAAAATTGAATATCATTTAGTCCATTGTCATTTAGTCCAATGACCATTTGGTCCAATAAAAATTTGAATACCATTTAGTCCATTCTCATTTAGTCCAATGACCACTTTGCCCAATCAATGATTTGATTTCCATTTGGTTCATTGTCATTTAGTTAAATGACCACCTGGTCCAATAATTGTTTGATAAACGTTTAGTCCATTGTGATTTAGTCCAATGACCACTTGGTCCAGTAATACTTTTGAATCTCACTCAGTTTAAAGCTCATATAATCATATGGCTCAGATTGTAAACATGAGGTCAACCTACAAGAATTTGTAATTGTTTCTGCTCAATTCATCATCGAAATTGTTCATTTATTCTAAAGTTGTCCTCTACATATAGTTTGCCTATGTTGTATCTATAAGCATACACTAACAGTAATATGTACATAAACTTGACATTATTTCGATTTTAATCTGTATAGTGAAAATTTACACACCACAAATATTTAAAGTAAAACTTGTCCAATTTTTGCAAGCATGTGGTAAGTATTCAATGACAAATCACAGCATGGAGACAGTCTGGGTCTGGTGTCAGTTGTTCCTGGTTTGTTTTCTTAAATGGGGTATTGTACAGCATAGAGAATCAAGTTGAAAACCACCAAATGATTTGTCAGGATTTGGAAACATCTCTTTCATATTAAGTGCCCTCCCTCCCTGCCAGGCGATGTTTGCAGGATGTTTGACATGGGATGTAGGACATGTAGCCATATGTAGCCGTCGCGACATAGGATACTTAAGCAGTGCTACAGCGTGTATCAAAATGATTAGTACTCGGAATAAATAAATGTATAAAATACTTTCCGTTCCATTTTGAAACTTGAAATTATCTGAATTGGTAGTACATCACTTTGTTTTTAATTTGCAAAAAGAATGAGAGCATTTTGTCATTTCGTTTACAAGAACAGGAGGATTCTATAAAGGCACCCGTTTTGAAAACTTGCCACTGATTTGAGTTGTTGCCTTTCCATTTCAATGAAGACAGAAATCTATAACTCTGTCTGCGAGAGATTTTAATTTATATTTTCTACCTTAAAATATAATTTTACTTTTAAAATTACCAAATCTAATGTTGAAAGCTCTGTTTGACTTCTCATTTCATGAAAAAAGAACTTAATGATTATGCGAAATACTTGCTATTGATTAAATAGAAAATGTTACTATCTTTTAAATGGAGATACTACCTGACTTTATTTAAATAAAGATGTCTCGTTATAAACTTGACAATAAACAAAATGAGTTCATGGCAGTAAATAATTTTGTAGAAATGCTTAACTATTATATTTATAGATATCTATTTGCAATAATTTTGTGTGATGCCTATTGCATGCTTCTGATTGTCATTTAACGATAACTTTCTGATGTTGCAAATTGGCAAATCTTGCACTTATACGGAACTAGATTAAATTTGAAAATTATCTAGCAAACACACCACACAATATTCATTCTCTCCGTTTCCTGACAATGTATGGCTTTTGATGCCATGTGACATACAATTTCACTTCAAATGTCTTGGGCTGTTCCACTTGACTAATCACTTGTAAACACTTACAATTTGGATATCTTTATTTAGACATAAGCTATTTATTACCAGTGGCGAGTTTGTAAAAAGACATAACTTCTTCTAACTAACGTAAACTCCGACTCTGTATTTTATATCCGAGGAAAAAAATATGCTAGCATTTATAATTTTTGCTTTAAAAAAATCACAAATTTTAGTACTAATCATTTTGATACACCCTGTATACCATTTAGTAAAATTTTTGGATCGCAACAGATCGTACCGGTGTAATGAGACCGAGTGTCCCCATAACCAGGAGTCCGGGTCTAATTGAATTGCACGGAGTAACTCGTTAGCAATGATTTACTATATACTGATCACACATGTACCGGCGGGAGGGGCGCTTGAAGGAAACGTGGTATGCATGCTCGTCAGAAAAAACGTTGAAAAAGGGTCGGATTTTTGACCCATTGGCATCGTCGACGTGGGTGCCTTTTCAGGGTACGTCACCCCCACCCCCCCCCGAATTTGACAATGTACCAAAAAGGTCCACATAAATACCCTGAATGTCCACTAAAAGATCCCCAAAGCACCAAAACACATAAATATACGGCGGCCTTTTAATAAAATGGTACACAAAATGCTTGGGAAAACTGCTAAAAAGCCTTATCACTTTGTCAAAACCACTAAAAAAAATAAGTTTATGGTCCACCAAAACGAAAAGTTTTCCCCAAGAGTAATAAAGTTCATGTTTAATATTCTTGAAGAAAATGATCAATAGCATCCACTAGTAATTCCTTTAAAATGCAATGCAAACAGATATTGTCTTAAAATCATGCAAAACAGACACATGTACACAAGGTTACAATTTTCTTTCAATTTAATCAAAAGTTTAACTCACATGGTAATGGTAATTGTTCGACCAAATGGTAATTGGACTAAATGGTATTGGATCAAATTTGAATGTGTTCCAAATTTGCACCTCAGGAATGTGTACTAGAATTGTACTCGATTTTTCCAGGGGATATATCAAGCTTTTGTGTGAAATGTCAAGCTCCAGTGGTTTGGTGGTATTGGGTTGGGATGATAGAAATATATTTTGTAGGCCATTTTCCAAATAAGCAGGCCAAGATATAAAATGTCAGCTCTAATAGTCAAAATTTACACATCATTCAACAGAAGGTAAGTACTTCCAGGCTGGCATAAACAATTTTTATACTCTCAAACTAATTATTGCATAAATTATTATAAAAGAATACATTTTAGAAGCGGATTTGTATACTAAACATGATGATGATATCAAAGGTCACCTAGTCCGAATTAGTTTGGTAATTTTCAACAATTTTGTATACAACTCGAAGGCGCTTCCACAACCGTTCACAATTTTGAAATTTTTGAATAATTTACCCTTCGTCGAGGACAAGTCGTCACAGTGTAAACGCACCTTAAGCACAACATTATGTTTTTGGACCCCGGTCTTTCGGGCGTTCTATCTTAGTCATTGGCCCACAAATTTTAACAAGTGAGACACCTGTTTTACGAAAGACCAAATATGCCGTAATAAAATGTATACCATTTTCGGAAACGTTCAGAGTACAATTTAAGTACAGTTGTCCAAAAATTAACTGCACATTTTTAATTGTTAATAACTTTAAAAATAAGATTTGTATTACAACTCTAGACATATGTGTTGATAGAGGAGACTTGTAGAACTAGTTTGGTACCAACCATTATACAATCAGAAACCTTATACGATAGCAAAAAGGTCTACAAAATCAAACTGGTTGAGCCAATATACCATACAGTGTTGACACTCTTCTGTCACTTCATCATGACAACATGACGTCTCATACAGCTAAACGGTTTAGACTGGCTTTATCAAATAACATTTTCAAGAAGAATCATATCGCTCAAGACAAAGAAACCCTGAACCTTTCATTCTCATGATTTAAGCCCGCCCGATTACTTTTTTGGGTTATCTGAAGGACAGTACATCACAACATCCTAGACTATTCCTGATCCCTCCCCTACATGTAAATCGTATATGTGATGTCTCATCCCGAAAGGGGGGGGGGGACTTTGCAGATGATATCAATGTTGATTTTAACATTTCATCTGTTAAAGCATTTTTTAAGCTTTAAAATGACACCTTACTTGTTGAAATTGATCAAGCAAATCAAATTTTACAACAAAAAATCCGTTTGAAATTCTTATTCTTATTTTTTTATTTTTTGCTGCCTATTTTTGCCATTTTCTCGAAAAGTGTTATGTCGCAAAGTCCCCCCTTTCGAGGTGAGTCATCACATCTGTATTTTTCTTCTCAGTATGAAAGCGTGCTCTTTGCGTTTGACGTAATTTATGTTCAAATTGATTTTCAGAAATAGCAATTGCATCATGTTTGGTACCAGAGTAATTCTACAAGTCTCCTCTATTAATACATATCTCCATAGTTACCATGCGAATCCTGGTTTTAAAGTTATAAGCATTTACAAATTTGCATTTAATTTTTGGACACCCTGTATAATTCTAGTACAAATTCTGTGTACTAGAATTGTACTTAAATTGTACTACAATTGTATTCCAAATGTGTACATTAAAATCTTGTAATTGTACTCGATTTTCTCCAGGGTAGCATATCTTGTGTTTTCTTCTATCACACATGATATGCTACACTCTTAGAAGGCCGGGATCAAATATACGAGTATTCCGGATCATTTTATTTTGATCCTTTAAGGATCACTTTTGATCCTTTTTCGGATCAATATATACAAATGGATCAAATTCACCAGGATCATTTTTGATCCGGTTTTAGGTTCATTTTATTTAGATCCTTTTTGATTACAATATCAAAGTTTTGATCCGTATTTCTGGATTACTTTGATACGGAAAGGATGAGCTCATATTTGATACCGCGTTTGGATCTAACGTGATCTTTTGTTTCATATTTGAGTACACCCCATATCCACTACATAGCCGGGAATGTATACAATGGTATAAATACGATGATTTCACCACACTTGACAGCTGAGTGTCCCGTGGCCGAATGGTTAGAGCATTGGTCTCGTAATAACATGATGTACATGCGGCGTGGGTTCAAACCCTGCTAGGGGTTTTTAGGCAGATCTTTTTTATAAGAAATATTTGATCCTTTTTTCGGATCAAGAATTGTGATCCTTATTTTTGGATCACTTTGATCCTTAAAGTGTAAGCTCATATTTGATACCTAAAAAGGATCAAAATTGATCCTTTTTGTATCATATTTGATCCTTCCTTTCTAAGAGTGTATATAACACCACAAATTAAAACACGACCGATGATGAAAAAGTAGTATTGAACAAAGAATAAGGCCAAAAAATACTGTTACTTACGAATCAAATATCTTGCAAACAGGCAGGAAATTGTTGCGTCTGCTAGCGTCTATACCTTCAATTGATAATGGTTTAGTGTGGACATTCCATGCCTTTTATCAGTTTCAGAGAAGCGTTTTGGTGGTGTACTTTGATGCAAATAATAAGTAATAATAATAATAATAAACTAATTACTAATAATTAATAACGAGTTTTTTATTGCACCGTACTAAGAAATCAAAGTGCAGAACAATCAGTATACAAACAAAATTCAGAAACGACTTTTTCATTCATCCATTCATTCACTGATTTATCCAATAGCATCATAATCAACAAGATGACACAGATACTGCTCAATTTTGTCAAATGCTGTCTGTGACCCACCTGCTAAGAAAGTGGAATTACTCAGTCATATATAAAGCAATCTATTGTTACAAATTTGGTGTCATTTTAAAGAAGAGATTGCTAGCTAATAAAATAATGTATCAAATAGGTGAACAAGATTTAAAAAAAAAATAAGATATAGGTGGCTAAAATATTTTCCAACTTTTTTTGAGAAGTTTATCTGGAAACTGATGTCGCTTTTGGTCAGATTTGATAGGTACATTACTTTCGTTGGGTGTGAAATGGAACACCAAATACATTCAATAAAACAACATATGTCCATAAATTTTGACAACTTTTGAATACATCAAGGACTTTTGGTAGCACTTGCGGTGCGGATTCATTTTAGTCCTTCACGCACAAGGTAGCCGTAGTCAGGGGCGTCGGAACCATGTGGACCATGTGGGTTTTGGCCGCACCACTTTTCAGAGAGAAAAAGAAAAAATAATTTAATTTAATTAGTTTGATGCGTTGATTATAGTCCCAGCATAAATAACCACAACATAGAACTGTACAAAATCGTTTTTAATAATTGTAGTCTACTGGGGCTTAGTTGTTTCCTTATTTTTGATAACTCAAGGGCCACTGGCCGCACCACTTTTACCGAGGGCCGCACCACTTTTATTTTCCTTCCGACGCCCCTGGCCGTAGTTATAAGAAAGTCTCTACTGGGTAAAACAAAAGTGGACTGTTATGTTCTTGAGTAAAAAAACTCGCAAACGTCATACTAACAGATGCATCAAATAATTTCATGTTAATTGATTGCTTATGAAATTTATTCTTTAAGTCAATTAATTCAGTTGCTTTATTGTAATGCCACAGGTGCATTACCAAAGAATATGATACGTAATACTGGGCGGTTGTAGGAAACAGTTATCATGGTTATCTACAATTCGGTTAATTATACCAAATCACAGCTGTGTGCTTTCATGTATAAGCATTACATACATCTCAAACCAGCAATAAATGCGGCCTATTGTCATGTACTCCTATTTCCAAAGACAAGATTTATAGATTAGAACTAATATTCATTGAACTTTACTTAGCTTCCAGAAGTCATGGTTCATCAAGGCCGCCATAAACCCTATTTTTATGGATTCATAACTTACGTGATATATTTCATATTTCCCATCATTTCCTTAAAACGAAACTTTGCAGATGAAGCCAATATATATATCAAGGTCCAAAACTCTGGAATAATTTGCCACTTACCATCCGGGCAGAACCTTCTGTTAAGACTTTCAAAAGTCAACTCAAAACACATTTATTTTAATCTATTTCTGATTTTCTTTTTGCATTGTTATATTCTCTGCATTGATTTTGTTTATGGTTTAGTATTTTTTGTTTAATTAAGTAAAGTGCTGGGATCAATTGTTGGATTCAGCGCTAATAAGAAGCGTCCATTATTATTATTATTATTATATAGATTATGATTTTGAAGAAAAAAAACACGACAAATTACCATCTTTGCGTATGTTTTCACTAGTAGTTCATAATGTATTCCCCGCATTTACGACTGGTTGGAGATGAACGGACACATACATCAAAATTTGTAATAAATTCAATTACTTATTGTACTTTTATAAAACAATAAAAAATCATTAAAACAGGCCATGACTTCAAACAGGGAGGATTACAGTTGTAATTATTTTTGTATTAAAGCAATGACCATAGGCATAAGGCACTGATGGCAAAAATAAATTTGTGAAAAAATATTATCTAATAAGTGAAAGAAAAAACAGTGTAATCGCAGCTACCCTGTAATCGACATCATTAAATGCGAACTCTAAGATCCAAGTCTCGCCAAACGAGAAAAAATAGTCGCGAGATTGTTTTTTTTCTGAAAAAGGCTGACTTTGAACCTTTATTATCTGAAAAGGATGAGAGCATACATAATGCAAATTGGAAACGTGGGTATGAAAATTTGTAGTTTTTCAAATCAAATGTATGTGATTTTTTTCAACTGTTGAACCTTATATAGTATTTTCTATGAAATTCAACGATTTTGAGCCTTTTGAAAGAAACGAATTTAAACCCTTACATCAATTTTGTTTTAGAAGATAAAAAGACGTTAGTTTCAAGTTGGTAGATTCTGCATGCTAGTAAAATTTTGAAAACTTAGGTTGATGAAATTTGAAAAATATATTTTGCCTATGCCTATTAAAATGGCAAACCTTGGCAAATTTAGTGGCAAAACAAGAAAAAATAAATACGCTGATGTGGTGAATGAAAGGTACCTAATATCAGCTCTTCATTCTTGCCTGCTTTTTGTATTGCGATAACTAGGCATCAAGACTTCGATAACCATCATCTTTTGTCACGACGGGTCATCTGATGCCCGCAACGTGCGTGGAGCTTAGAGCTTGTGCTTTGAATGGCTCGGCCCTCGCTGCATTGGAATATTTTGAATTTCATGTGAAATGTAATGCATGTGACATGTTTTTTTTTGTTTACTGAAAAGTGACCTTTTGGGTTGTTTTATATAAATTATGTCAAATATTCGAAAATATCATTCGTGACAGTGAATAATTGAAGAAAAAACAACACGCAACGGCAAAAAAAAAATAGAAATTTTACAAAAGACCATGACGGGACTCGAACCCACATTTAGATTCTGATGCCTACACCGTTAGCCATGAACCGACTTAGTTTTTGACGGGCATTTACTAAATATATTTTGCGTATTTAAAGTAATTGTTTACGCATGCGCACTGATTTAAATTTGAGTGCGTATGGATGCACAAATATACCATTACATCAAATCTGTCAATTTAAATCTTTATCAATATTTATCGTAAGATTTTCGGGTGAACTAACACTCAAAGGTTCAAACTTTGTTTTCAGTGATACAGGTAAAATATATAATACTGATAAGTATTATTTTAGCTTAAATTTTGAGACCCAATTTCACCTCTCTTGTTCAAAATAAACACTCCATCAAATGTCTCGTTGTTGGACATATAATTTAAAAATTCAAACTTTTTAAAGTTGTAACATGTTTTTAAGACATTCTTTTATCTGCTCTGCGTAAATTTTTTTGAAATTCAGACTTCTTTCAGTGATTTAATTCGATTTTAAAATCTGGTACTCAGCCTTATGAATATTCATTACCACCGCCTGGATAGCGATGCTGGTAATTTTTCATGCATAAAAGGACATAAACCATAGATGTTTACGGGAGCTGAGACCTGACTGAAAAAAGACTCCCGTACAAAATTGTCAATTTGATCCCCATTTTAGAGTTACAAAAAGACGGATTGGACGGATTAATTGATTTAAAGACAATAAATTATTGTACGATTTTCGAGTGAACTAACACTCAAAGGTTCATATTTTAAAATCTTGTAGTCATAAGGCTGAGAACAAGATTTTAAAATTTAACAGAAGACTTGCCTTGTCAAAATCCATTGCAAACATATTTAAATATACATTAATACATGTGCTATTGTGCCCAAGGTAAGCAATGCAATCAAATGTATGTAGATACCTTTGATTTCCCTGTGGACGTAATGGTTACAGTTGGTATTCCTACAGATACATGTAAAATATACAATCTACTAACAACAGCAATACTTGTGGAATATTTTAGAAGGCGGACAGCAATTAAAGTAATTATGCCGTCGAGGAAAATGTTAAGAATGACTCTTCTACCTTTCAACCATTTGGTTTTGAGACGTTTGTTATTATAGAGGCTCTGCATGTGACGTTCCTGGAAAAAAATCGAGTACAAAAATAGTACAACATTCCTGATGTGCACATTTGGAACACAATTATAGTACAGTTTAAGTACAAATATAGTAGCAATTTGTGTACTATATTTGTACCAAAACTGTATTGAAGTGACTTTGACCAAGGCGGGATCAAATCAAATTTGACCTAAAAAAAAACGTTTTTGACCCCCATTTGTGTCGTTTCCCCCTTATCAGTACATGAGAAAATTGATCACATTCGGAGTTTCATTTCACACCCAACAAGATTAATTATCAAATCTGACCAAAAGCAATATAAGTTTCAAGATATTTTCTTCATAAATTGATCTTTACATAAAAAAGTGATAGAAATATTTCTATTCCAACTTTGTGAACAACCGTGTACAAAATTGATGCTCGCTTGCAAAAAAATTATGTCTATCTGGATTTGCTGCTTTGGGTTTACCGTTGGACGGACATAGCGACGTCCAAACTGTGTTGGCCCTTTATTCCAGTTTTAGTTAGGAAAGCCCTATAGATTATGTTTTAATCTCTGCGGTATATGTAAAAAGAAATTCAATATAATTGCCATCAGGTAATTCGGCAATGGTAAACCTCTAGATTCTTTTACTTTTGATTTTTCAGTTGCTTTTTATTGGAATAAGCTGTTGTAATATCTTTTGCCCGGAACAGACATATAGTTTTTCTATTTCTAACTGACCTACACGAAAAATTAAATGATAACATAATTTCTCTTCCTAGTAGAAATCGAGTAGTTGTACTAGTATTGCACTTATAGTGTACTCGAATGATGTTCCAAATGTGCACATTCCATTATTGTACTCGATTTTCTCAGCTTTTGCTTGCTGAGATTCAATTTAAATTCATGAATTTACCCTATCAGTCCCATGACATCCTAAATGAATTTAGGATATAATATCTCTTGGACACGATTAGGATGCTATTCTGCTATTCGTGTTAACAATGTGTGTATGGTACACTCTAAAAATTATTTTACTCTTTGTTGAGTAAAAAGGTCACAGCTCATTGTTGGGTAAAACCTTACTCAACATTGAGTAAAACCTTACTCGGTTAAGTCAATATTACTCAATGTTGAGTACATCTTACTCAACGTTGAGTAAAGTTTATCCAACGTTGAGTAAGATTTTACTCAACAAAATGAGCTGTGACCGTTGAGTAAGATTTTACTCAACAAAATGAGCTGTGACCGTTGAGTAAGTTTTTACTCAACAAGAGTAAGATAATGTTAAGAGTGTACAAGCCTTGTGGTAATAAGGTAACCCATGGTCAACTGGTTTTCATGGAAATCAAATTAATACTCGTTGTCTTTGATGCCTATCGCACATTACAGTTCAGTAGAAATCATTAACCTCATCCTCATGAAAATATGATGAAATCCTTAGAGAATATCCCTAGTGTCATCTTTTGGTTCGAGTGTGAAAACATTTGTTACATCACTTTACGTGGTGTAATTTCATCTTTAATAACTTATATTTTATTGACCTCATCACACACCATGGTGATATTAGATACCCTTCGCTTTACAAGAAAATATTCAAGGCAACAACCGTGAGTTAATGACCGGGAAGAGTTTAAGTTTGTATAATAATTATGCACAAACTTTGTAAAACTGTCATACGTGATGATGCAAAAGTATTGACAACATGTTAGTACATCATTAATTGCGCTATATCAATTAGGCCAGTAACAATTAAAAAAAGAGTCAATACAACTACAAAAGTACCGACATTTAATAATAATAATAATAATAGTAATAATTCCGGCATTTATATTGCGCCTTTTCCAGTGGTTAAAAAGCGCTGGCCATTATTATTACGCCGTAACAAGGGAATCGTCAGAACCATTTCGCCTTCAACTAGGCCATTTGCGGCCACTGACCAAAGGCGCAGACCTATCAGCACTTAGGTTGTGATATTCCCCCCTAAACAGCTAACCAATACGCTCGGGTCGACGAGGCAAGTGTGACAAAGTGATTTTCCCAGGTTCACAACACGTTGGCACTAGCGGGGCTCGAACTCACAACCTTCAAATCATGAGTCCTGCTCTGTTCCGCTAGGCCACACGCGCCCACAAGATAACATCGGACATGTACCTACAACAACATATCAACAATTTTAGATAAATCTACTAAGTGAAACAGTGATTAATTTTCATCAAACGAAGTGGCTGACAAAGGGTGACATTTTAAAATTGGTTAAATCATGTTAAAACCCGTTTCAACGTGTTCCTCTCCTCATGAGGAAAAGAAAAGGTATACTTTTACCTATCTCTGAAGTATTGTTAATGTTATATCAAAATATGTGAAAAGTCATATCAGGGGTCACGCAATATGTCCTATGGGAAACACTAAATTCAACATTGTCAGATTTTCTTCAAAATGGTCTCAAAATGCTGCTTTTGTCTACATGAAGTAATAGTTTAAAGTGATTTTGATCAGTGGTTGCTCTGGTATCGGGCAAAACAAAGTTGATATTTACCATTGCATTTGAACCTGAAACCCCAAATTACTTTGATCTGTAACCATAGTAACAGTACATCTGAGCCTTTGCTAAATATTACTTTGTGTGGATAGTTATGTAAGAGAAACAATTTGAGACCATTTAGAAAAAAATCCGACGATTTTGATTTTTTGTCTCTCATAGGGCATATCACGTGACCCCTGATATGAAATTTCACGTTTTTGGATATAACTCATTAACTATACTGAGATGGGTAAAAGTAAACATTTTCTGATTCTTTGTGATGAGTTGAACACAATAGAATGGTTTCAACACGATTTAACCAATTTATAAATTTTATACCCCCCCCCCGTTTTGGCAGCCATTTTGTTAAATGCAAATTAAACGCTGTTCCACAAAGTAGATTTTTGATATGTTTTTGTATATGTTTGTGTAACATTATCCTGTAAATATCATTACTTTTGCAATTTGTTTGGCCTATGGTTTTAATTTTCAATAAAATGATTAGACAAAATTGGATTTTAATTGTTATGTTTGCGCGACATTATAGAAAGGCACGCTACAGCAAACAAAACCCACTCAAGTTTTACGATTTTAAAGCAGTAAACCTCACAGTTAACGCTCGTGTGAGTTTTGCTTGCTCTCTTCCTATTGTGACCTAAACATAAACCCGGCAAAAGATCTGGATACATTAGCCGTATGTAAAATTTACAGCCAACATTCATGTACGAGAAAAGTAGCTTAGTTTATTTTTTTATGCATAGAAAATCGGCACACACCGTCGTTTCGACGATGCTCATGAATATTCATGATTTTGAGACACAATTTCAAAAGGGCACATAAACTCATCCAAATCGATCATAATTCAAAACAAACGGTAAAACTATGTTGCATATAGATGAATAAATGTTGCAAAAACATCCTGAGATCTAAAATAACTGACATTTTGCGAAATACATGTGAATATTTATGTAATTTCTACAGTGGTTTTTTTTCATTGAGTGAGGTCAAATTTGGTCTTTGCGTTTTGCCCAAAATATACGGTTCTGGACTTATTTAAGCCATTTGGTCAAAAGAAAGCGACAACTCTTCTTTAACAGGTTAACTAAAGAGTTTCTGGGTAAAACACGCTTCAAGTAAAAGTCTAGAATGTGACGCTTGGTCTCATGCATGAGGTCAAATAAGACATCAAACTTCAACACCATTAATTAATTATCGTGCTGTGTGGTGTAGTGGCCAGGCTTAAAGACTTTTGGCCGCAAGGTCCCAGGTTCGAATCCTGCCGTATTTTTCTTTAAACAAAGTAATATTTTATTCCATCTTATTAGATTGATTTTCCCTCAATACATTACTTTTAAAAGGGAATTTCTTTACATTAACAATGTTTAAACATGATAAAATCTGTACAAATCACTTGGTTCACTGGCAACAAACATGTGTAAACAATATGCAAAGTACGATGTCACCGTAGTCCAGCTGCTTTCCACGTGCATGGTAATGACGTCATATTTGCCTATATAGCCCCAGGCCTTCAAAAGGTGTGACTTGTCGTTTATGATGTTCAACGTGGTGTCGGGATAATGTGATGACCGACTTCATGTCCCTTACGTATGTCTAATTGTACTGAATTATCCTTCGATTTATTTACTGATTTTAAAAGTCTTACAGGAAAGAAATATTTTTCAAATCTAATGAAAGTGATGTCTGGAATCTTATCTTGCTGTTTGTAATGGCCGATAAACATATAATTCGGTAAAACAAGCTGCACGTAATTAGATGTGACCTCATCATTTTAAAAGCTTAAAATTGGCAATTGTCTTTAAATGTAATGAAATGAAGATTTTTTTTCCCCCAACAGTCAAACATAAACTTATCTTATTAAAAAAAAAACCTCTAAATATTTTTTATCCACATCTTAATTTTTGTTATGTGCATCAGTTAACCCCTTGTGAATATAGGGATTCGAAGTCCGAACTATCCGACAGGTCACGTCAAGAAAAAAATATCACGACCAAGTTCTTGTAATATTGATCACCAGAACTAAAAAATAGATTGCTCATTAAGAGCCATTTGCATAGGGTCTAAGTACTGACTGTTAAGCATAAAAAAAATCTACGTGTTCCTGCCCAACGATGCATAATATAAAAATAAGTAAAGCGGGAATAAAAGCAAGACACAATAAATAAAAAATATCGTCATCTAAGTTAATATGACTTGTTTTGTTGAATGATTTAAACTCCCTTCTACCGACTTTTTAAATGAATGGATATTTTGTAATTAATACCATTTCACCTGTTCTCACGTTTTTGTATATTGTCAGTAAGGCGTTCATAGTCTGTGTCAGTCATCACGAAATGTCAGACTTGACTTCAGAGATTACAAACTAATTACATAAAGCTCTTTATCCTAATCATGACATGGAAATGCCATAAGATGTTATTTTACATAATTCAATTTTTCGAAAGGACAGCTGTCAGAGAAAAGGAAGATATATTAAGGTTGACCTTTAAAATTATTATTACTTTGTTTATATTCAGCACGAACGTGGGATTCCTAAGCGAAACAAAATTAATGTGATACAAAAGATTGGTGAAATTTTGAATTTGGTGACAGTACCAAGTAACATTATAAACTACGAAATCAGGAAATATTCATACGAACAGCAATGCCCTTACAAATTACAAAAGTAACGTTAATTAACGCCGTCGAGATGTAGCTTCTGGAAAGAGTTTAACAAAGCCAGGCAAAGTTTAACCGAAAATTTCACATTCTTACATTTTTCTGTCAATCTTCTAGTGAGCCAGTAGTGTGTTTGATGGGGTTTAGATTGCAGGACACTTCTAGCTAAGACTAGCTGGACGGGGGGGGGGGGGGGGTGCGCGGGGCGGGAGCCTGACAAAACCCTCGCCCCCAATGAAATTTGACTTTGACATTGGTCTGTGGAGAACTCCTATTTTTGATTTGTTCTCGCGCCCCTCCCTGGAAACATATCTGACCCGTCTTTCCCCCTCATTTCAAATAATCTGGTTCTAAAATATTACGAAGAGACATGTTTTGAAAAACCTTTTTTTCGTGCGAAAGGATTTAGTTTATTTTTGCCGAGTTTTGCAATTTTCGAAATTACGCGGCCCTGTGCTGTACGATCAACTTGTTTTTCATGTTATTAATATTTCAAAATATATGTGTGTGCAAAAGAGGAAGATAAAAATCATTTCGGGTACTATTGAAATACTGCAATCAGTGATATGATTAAAAAAATCAAATATGGTCGCCTTTGCCAAGGAATGAAACATGGAGACGAAAAACCACCGGGCTCAGGGCTCGAACCCACAACCTCTGTATTACCCGTGCTCTAACCGCTCAACCACGAGTTAAATATGACTTGTTTTGTTGAATTTAAAATCCCTTCTACCGACTCTTTAAATGAATCGATATTTTTTTATTAATCCCATTTCACCTGTTCTCTCGTTTTATATATATTGTCAGTAAGGCGTTCATAGTCTGTGTCAGTCATCACAAAATGTCAGACTTGACTTCAGGGATAACAAACTAATTACATAAAGCTCTTTACCCTAATCATGACATTGAAATGCCACAAGATATGATTTTATCATATTATTTTTACGAGATGTAGCTTCTGGAAAGAGTTTAACAAAGCCAGGACTAAGTCTTAGGGCGAAATCATACTCGGCCTCCAAACAAAATTTTTCCTACCAAACATGTGACGTCAAATTGACGAGTGACTCCAAACAAAATAATTTCAACACCGAGTTGAGACCAAATAAAATTTCGCGCTAGATTGCACATGCTATTGAATTGCCATATACATTGTACCAATGTTTGCTACCCGTTCATACTTTAAGTTCGATGGCAAATATTTGGTGACGTCATGACCAAATGTTTGGTAGGAAAAATTTTGTTTGGAGGCCGAGTTTGATTTCGCCCTTACCGAATACTTTACATTCTTACATTTGTTTCTGTCAATCATTATGGTGACCCAACTATCGGTTTTTATGTACCTTCAAGTGTTTGATAGGCTTTTTGAAATGATTTTAAAGTTACGTGGAAATGAACGTTTAAACCACTTTGGGTTCCTTGAAAAAAACAGCATTTGCCTTGCTGAAGCCTACATACAAGGGATCAATTTTGCTATAAACGAAGCAAAAGTTAGCAATTATTGAGAAAAATGATTCCTGTCATTACATTTAATAAACATAAATAGTTAGTGGCAACACAATAAATCTTTGGCACTGATTGATGACAAATGTAGAAGTTTATACGGTAGGCTTCAGAATGGATATCTCTCTTTACACCGGTAAACGCATTCAACCATGTCCTTGTCTTTTAAAGCCTAGGCGCAAAGCATACGGCTAATATAAAGGTGGTCAACACGCCATCGGTAAAATTGAATTTTCAAGGGTGTTTTAAAACAATTCGATTTTCTTTTATAATCTAGGTAAACATCCAACCTGGATGAATGGAGATATCGATACGCCAACAAAACTTTTATTGGGGTGACACAAATATAAAAATCTTCCATATATAAAAGTAAAATAACCACATCAATATGCAGCGGCTTGCGTTAGTTTATTTATTTATTACTTATTTATGTATTTATCGTTTATTTATTTATATTCATTGATTGGTTCATTCATTTCATCATCTATTTATTTATTTACTATTTTTTAATTAAGTATTTTTTTTTAATTAATCAATTAATTAATTTATTTATTATTTGTTTTCATTTTCATACTGACGACATAAATATAAACTTTATTGAGTAATGAAAGGAACACATTTTTCCCCTACTAATAAAAAAACCTCCTTGAAGCAAAACCTTTCAAACAGAAACGTATTAATTATCCGTTTCGATCACATACATATGCTTAGTATAATTTAAAATATTCTTGAAAACTAACCATATCTTAAGATGTTTCGCATGTGAATAAAGTAGGTGTGATTTTCAAAATGATATTAAATGAACGTTCAGCTACTCTTAAACTATCAAGAAATACTTTGAGCATTTTTCTTTTCGATTGACGCTGACGCTTTTTCAATTTGACACCAAATATAAAGAGACTGGATTCGACTCATCCAAGTTTTCCCTTAGTGAAAAGATTAAAAACAAAAACGTCACCACATTTACTTCTATTCGAGGTGATAAGCCACCAATTGGTGACAATTAAGTAATGTTTGAAGGATTGTAAATAGAGAAAGTGTATTGTTTTCCTTTTTATAAAACATACAAATCTAGAGTTTCAATTGTATTTAGTACTGTCTGTTTGTCCAAAAGAAACTGCATATTTAAAAATATTTGAATCCAGCATGATGTTTCTTCCCATGACGAGTATCAAAATGTGGCGACCTGCATTCTTGCTGCAGATGTTCAAATATTTTGAGTTCTAAGAGTAAGTATAGGGTAGGTCATAAAAGCGTTTATTTCGGTAACCCACTTTTGTGTGTGTGAATTACAGCACTAGTATGAATTTTTGATGAATATTGCATACATTTTGGCCATTTTCACTGAGTTGCTAATAATGTTGCTAATATAACATGTGGCAGCTATAAGACTAAGTGAGTTTTGAAAAAAAGAAACAAATAGCTCTTCTTTCGCAGAGCTATTTACCGGTTTTTTTTCAAGGTTGTTGAAACTAAATTTTTATTTGAAATCCAGTTATCTGTTTTAAACCAATCAATACGCTTTTGTGCCATGTATACAGCATATAATAGTTGTTATTGGGTTTTATTTTAAAGATGTAAAAGGATTATGCACGTTGGCGCGTTTTGTTCATTTTGCAGAATAGTTACAGTGAAAATCAAGTTAACTATCAACGAAATAAAAGAATGTGCGATAAAAGAATCAAAAAGTATAAAACAATTTCGACACCAACTTAAACAAAATATGATCCAAAATTATATATACATTTTTATTACTTCGAGCTTGTCCTTTGTGTTGTCGTGTTTGCATGGGTGTGTTGCCAGGTACTTGAGATGTTGCGTTGTAAATCCGCTATCGCTATTTTCGACGGTAACCTTATTTCTATTCAAATGCGAATGAGCAGCTGTTAAAATAACGTCAGCGGAACCCTTATTGAACTAAATTTCAATTAGAGCTGTACGTAAAAATCAACTTATATTTTCACTTCGTGTATTTTTATACAATCAAAGTATGTCACCTTGACTTACACATATGGTCTAACATAGTGCAGACATTAAGTAATGCTAATTAAAACAACCGTTTCCCAATCAACATACAGAAATAAAGAGCTTTAGTTTGCAATTGTTCATGCAAATTTCGCCTTTTGACGGCTTTTCTCATTTATTTGTATGGTACATAACTTAACGTGCAAGTACCTGTTGCGATTTCACTCGGAGAGAACGCAAACGTTAAATGTAGCGGTGATATAACCGCTTGACTTGGAAATAGCGCCAAACAGCCCGATTTTGACGCTTAATTAATGTGAGACATACGTTAAACTGTTATGTTACACATACCTGTGTTCTCATTTCTGGCAAAACTAATCCAATGATGTTGATCAGAACAAAATGCCTACAGTTATTCACGCTCAGTGATCACAACGGGTACAACTTAATTTCATGGTTTCATGATTTCAATGCCACATGCTCACGCATAGCATTAGGGACTAGATATTATAAACTTCCACACACATTTAGTTAAGTGGATGTTAACCCATTATAAAGTATAGGGATATAAAGATAACTCATGCATATCTATAAATCAGTCCCTAAGGCTAGCTTCCTAAATAGCGTTAGCGAATACCGTAGCGATAACTGTTAAGCATTTTACAGTTAGGTTATCGCATACGGTAACCTTAACCTTATTCAACTATCTACTTACTTGTTTTGTCCGTCCTCATTGCCTTTGTTTGGAACTTTCATATCATTTCTTTCAGGAGAGGACTACCATCAGGCCTTACTGGCCTTCCAGTTCTTTCGTCCATAAAACTGTTTTGTTTTTTCATGTTATATTTTTGTTGCATTTTTATGGAAATAAAGATATATGTAATGACTCACCCCGAAAAGGGGGACTTTGCGACAGAACATTTTTCAAGAAACAGGTGAAAATAATATCTGTTGTAAAATTTGATTGCCTTGATCAATTTCAAGAAGTAAGGTGTCATTTTAAAGCTTAGAATCTGCAAAGTCCCCCCCCCCTCCCCTTTTCGAGGTGAGCCATCACATATGAAAATATAAAATGTTTCCTACTCTAACAAACACAAAAAGTACTGTTTTCTTTCAGACGGCATAACTTACAATTATTCAAAGGCAGGTGTTCTTAAAACCTTCAACTTTGACAGTTAGATGAACAAGACATCTTCGGGAATCATATGAATCAGGCATTTTTGGAGGCTGATTGATAAAAAACCGGAACCATCCACCAGTTCGTAACATTGTTTAATCTGGAAATGCAATGCGCATCGGAAGTCGAGGACAATAAAGTGCCTCTCACACCTCTGAGGCGTTCGTATTGTGAGAAGTTCAGCTAAATAGCATAATATCTACACTGACATGATTGACACATGATAAAACCATCGTCAATGCCCCTGGGCAAACACTCAAACGTACGAAAAAACCTTTCAGACCCATGCTTTTTTAAAACCAAAGTTATCTTTATACCAATCCAAAACATTTCAAAACCGTTCAAAACCAACTGTAACCCATGAAAGCACCTTTCCAAAATGTTTCAGAAACGTTCTGCGTTTACTGGGACACTACATAATGCTTATTATTTTTGTTTAAAATATCCTACTTTTTACCTATCGGATGGGGTGTCAAAAATTGATAGACTAGTGGGGTGGTTTTACCTCAGAGTTTATATAGCATTTTTTGTATTTTGCTTGCAAACAGTCAGTCAGTTTAAAATTCAGATTTTCTATCTCTTCATACTACGCTTTGGAGCCTCTTTTATTAATTATTAATATCAAGATTAATTTGATTGCCTTGATCAATTTCAAAAAAAGTAAGATGTCATTTTAAATCTTAGAAAATACTGCAATAGATGAAATGATAGAATCAAAATTGGTATCATCTGCAAAGTCCCCCCCCCTTTCGAGGTGAGCCATCACATATAAATATAAAATGTTTCCTACTCTAAGAAACACACAAAGTACTGTTTTCTTTCAGACGGCATAACTTGCAATTATTCAAAGGCAGGTGTTCTTAAAACCTTCAACTATGAAAGTAAGATGAATAAGACTTCTTCGGGAATCATCTGAATCACGCATTTTTGAGGCTGATTGATAAAAAAACCCGGAACGATCCACCAGTTCGTAACATTGTTTAATCCGGAAATGCAAGGCGCATCGGAAGTCGAGTACAATAAAGTGCCTCACACACCTCTGAGGCGTTCGTATTGTGAGACGTTCAGCTAAATAGCATAATATCTACACTGACATGATTGACACATGACAAAACCATCGTCAATGCCCCTGGGCAAACACTCAGACGTTTTAAAAGGACAATGGAGAAAGAGGACAATCCCAAACCCAACCATTACTTCGGATAAATTTGGACAGAGATTTAACACTTTTTGGCAGAAATACACTTACTGCTATTGCCGTAACCAATTGCTATGACACTGTATTATATTGAACGATGTTTAAATAGGCAGGATGATGAAAAGTTACTTCAAGATACGGTGTGGAGTTTTTCCGCCAAAAACGTTTAAACTTAACCTTATAAAACTGTTTAAAAACGTTTATTTTACGTACGAAAGTACTTTCAGACCCATGCTTAAGAATGGTTTTCTCTCATTGTTGTTGTTGCTGTTGTTGCTGTTTTGTTTTCTGTACTTTCTCTAAACCAAAGTTATCTTTATACCAATCCAAAACGTTTCATAACTGTTCCAAAAAAAGTTTGATATAAACAAAACCAACTGTAACAAATAAAAGTACCTTTCCAAAATGTTTCAGAAACGTTCTGCGTTTGCTGGGACTCTACATAATGCTTATTATTTGTTTGTTTAAAATATCCTACTTTTTACCTATTGGATGTGGTGTCAAAAATGGATAGACTAGTGGAGTTGTTTTACTTCAGAGTTTTTATAGCATATTTTGTATTATGCTTGCAAACAGTCGGTCAGTTTAAAATTAAGATTTTCTATCTCGACATACTACGCTCTGGAGCCTCTTTTATTAATTAAACAAACTTGAAGACCAACAAATCAAGTTAAATGTCTTTCATTAAGTATCATAATTAAACAGCCAAATTAATATTATAACATTTAAAACAATTTTATCAAACATCCATTTAGTGTTACGATATATAAACTTATAATGCTTCAAAGATGGTTTTTCAGAGAGGTTTATAACTTTTGTAATACATTACCTTCAGAATCCATTCAAAATAAGTTACCACACGCATCACTAGAAATACAGCTATCTGTTTTCAGCTCATCCAACATGGCCTAATTTAATAGTCTCAGCTGCCTTTTGCACGCTTGGGATAGTATAAAATATAGTGTTGTAACATGACTTTGATGTTGCCTTAAATTTCTAATTTCCCTTTTACTATTTCAGTTCATATAGTATACACATATTGAATGCCTGAGAGTGCAATAGGTAATAGCCGAGTGAAATGGATCAGTCCAAATTTGACCGAATGATATATTTTAACTATTGCACGTGCATAGACATTCAATATTTGTTTTATATCATGATATCACATAGGTTTGTTTTATGTCGTACAATGGAAAAAAATATTGCACGGCTCAAATCACTGCAATCATGATATAATAACAATTCAACAATGCTTCTACTAGTATGCTGGATATAGGAAATGGAATGGTAACATAAATTACTTCTAGGACTAGCAGGAAAAATCTTGCACGCTTGTTAGTTGTAGTGAATAAAGTTGGTATAGTATAGGCCTGCTACTGGTACAGGCTCTGTTGTAGTATGTATTATTTAGATTGAGAATGGAAAATATAAAGGCATTAACATATTAAGAAATGAAACGGGAAAATAATATTTTGAGAGAAAACAAGTATCAAAATGAAAGAAAAATAAAAACAAATAAAAATATTTCATAATTTTTACTATTCAAGCCCGAAAGCATACAACTTTATCCAGAATACTAGTCAAATTTAAAACTCAACCAAACGTAAGAAGGCTTTTAGTAAATTTTGCATGAGGACGTGGGTCTTTTTTGCATTTTATCATGCTTATTGGCGTTCTTTGACTATGTCATGAACACCCATGTTTCCTTTACGGACCAATCAGGATAAACAAATAAACAAATAAAAATAGCAAAAACGTAGAATAGTTAATGATATTTATTCAATTATTTTATTCAAAACAAAAATTCGATAGGAGTTATACTATGTTTGCATAGTATAACTCCTATCGAATTTTTTATATCATGTGGCAATTGCAGCAACATGTATAATTTAAAGTTAAAACCCATTGCTCTTCAAATGGTATTCTGATCAGTGTTCCTGCTAAGGCCGTATGGAGCGCCATTGGCGCAGGATTTGTGAAATTTTGCGCAACGGGTTTCTGAAAATATTTTCCTAGCATCTAATGATGTTGGCGCAAGCACCTGTTCAACTACAATTTGTATGCATGCAAGCATTCTTTTGATTAGAAATGTCATATGACCTTCATGAAAAATTGAACGGTAACATGATGTTATTAGCGTCTGTTGTTTACTTGTTATGATTCAATTTAAATTCATGAACCTTATTGCAAAGAAAAATATAAAGGCATGTGTATGTTCGTTTTAATATAACATGATTCTTATGTATGTTTTATACATACAGTTTGACAAAATTGTATTCAATGGTTAATTGAGAGTAAAATGTCATTACCTTTAGCTCTATTGATCTGCAAAATTAACCGACATATTTGAATAATTGAATTGCAAATCGGCTTTTTTTTTATAGAGACCATTTTTATATGAATTTTTGACCTATCCTCTCAACCCTCTTACTTTTGCTTCATCATAGCAAAATGCTTTGAATAAGCTGAAAAAAATTGCTGAGTGAGTTAGAATCACGAAAATGTTACTTCTGGAGCCAAATATGGACATATTATGACCATACACTCGGGCATGATGCCCATATATTGTAATATTAATTAAACATGCCTAGATGTTGAAATATTGCTTTGATAAATAATATCATAGCCTAATGAATAATTGAAAAGCAAATTTTGCAAAAAATTCAAAATTTGGAAGATATGGTTTTTTTTTATTAAAGTTCTATATTTGAAGTTGAAGTTTGATGATTTTATCCTGCAAAACGGCTTACGTCATTTTTCAAAAAAAATAGCCAAGAATTAAGAAAATACTCGAGGAATTATCTAAATTACACCTTTAATATATAAAGACATGTTTGTATAGAATTTCCTAAATCGTTATCAGCAATTTTGCGACACATTTTGATTTTACAGCAGTTTTTGCCCTTTCTCGAAAAGTGTAAAATTAGAACTTTTCATTAGAAAGGTTGTTAGTTGAAAGATTCCTTCCATTGCTGTTTTAAGTGTTAATTACGTGAGAAAAATACGTACTATCATTATAATTGCAAAATGTAATACTTGTGTTTAGTTTGGGCTGTCCAAAAATATATATAATGAAATACTAATTCACAGACATTATATGCTCTTTATATACAATGCATGCGATAAATTCAAGATATTATTAAAGGCACAGAGCTCTACGTCATTCACTCTTTAAATAAATGGACATTATGATATTAATCCCTGGTCACCTGTTCTTTATATTAAGCGTTCAAAGTTGTGGCATTCACTGCAAAATGTCAGACCTGACTTCAGGGATAACAAACTTATTACATATAGCAATTTACCTAAACTGACGCAGGAATGCCACGATACAAGTTATATAATAAAATGTTTGACAAGGTCGACTATTGGTGAATGGAAAAGGGGCAAGCTCTGCTGTTTTCATTTACTTCCAGCAATTTTGTTGAAATGACTGTTTGCTCATATCTAGCTCACATCTACCAAATATATTTATTTATTTATTTATTTATTGTTTTGTTTTCATTCGTTGCCAAATTTTACATAGACAAGAAAAAATATTTGCACTGTAAGAAATCAGCCGTAAAATAAGGTAATGTTGTATAATGTTTAAACGGTATTTTTGTATTTTGTAAGAATCAGTAGTTTTAATAAATTAGAACGATAGGCGGTGTGCCACGATTGTTGTTTCTTGTGATTTGTCAAAGTTAATGTATTATTTTGATGTAAACCATGCGAATCTGTAATGATACTATTAAAGTAACTATACCTGCAAAAATCTGTAAAAATTTGGTACCTATCTTCCAAATTTTGATTTTTTTGCAAATGTTCCTTTTCAATACGTAAATGTTGTAAATTGAGGGGCGTTGAAAGATAATTGTGTGCTTTGTTTCCAAGCATTCTCTTGGCTCATTCAAGAGTGACATAGACATTTAATCCCTGCTTATCACTCTACTACAGATACACATTCCATATGACCACTCAACTTGAGTAGAGAAGTGACCTTGAACAAGGCGGGGTTAAATCAAATTGGACCTAAAAATCGTTTTTGATCGTGTTGCCCCCTTACCATTACATGTGAAAATTGATCACATTCTGAGTTCCATTTCACACCCAACAAGATTACCTATGTCAAACCTTTGTCAGTAAACCATTTGGTATTAATCATTTAACCAATTTTCGATTCTGAGATCTTGGATATTCCGATTGCCTACATTAGTTGTAGGTTCTTACGTCAAAGACCGCTCAACGAAATCACAAAAGCAAGGAATTAAATTGCAACGACTTATGTGACGTTTGTTTGCGGAGGGTGACGTAGGGTGACGAATGCTGATGGCAGATCATTTACGAGTATTTGCAACAGTCTTTCGTCCTTTACTGCTGTGTTTACGAGTTAGGTCGTTAGAAGCCGTCAACAAATATTGCTAAATCTATTTTCATGTCGCATTAGTTAATAATTTTGTTTTTTATTAGTCGCCTAAAGTTACATGTTGGTCATCGCAATCAGAATGAAAATATTACAGTACGCAGATAGAAAAATATATCATGAGAAAATTCTGAATAAAAATGTTTACAAATTGACGATGTATATATTGGTCCTTCAAAAGCAAATTATTTGCTTCGTAACTGTGATACATATATTAAAAGGCAAATAAGCGAGATATTTGACCACTATCGTTTTACAGATTATATAAAAAGTGCACGTGCCGGGCTTCTAAAATTGCCATTAACAATCGCTTAAAATACATACACATCAATCAAAAAGTCTAGAATTAGAGGATGGAAGGATATTTCAGGGGAAAATATGTCAAATATTTGTTCAATAAGCATTTATTAAAAGTGGACAAGACTTTTTAAATGTGTTTCCTTCATCAAATTTTACAAAATGTGAATTTCCTTATTAATTAGAGGATGTTTGAAGAGACAAGAGCTATGTGACTCTATGTAGGGTTTGTACTCACATGTAAGGGTACAATAATACTCTTAGTTTAATCAATGTAGGGTTTTTTCATATATATTATATTTTTTCATTTAATGTTTATACAGGGTGTCCTAGAAAAAACGAAACCGAGATTTGCGCCCCCTGTCGACTGATTTGGAAAACTGTTTGACTAGATTAATGCACCAGAAAGTCTTTTTTTCCAGCAATACCAAATATTCCTACGTTGCTAACCTTGTTGAGTAATTACGACTAATTTAATGAAGTGTGCATTTTATGCCTTTGTACCACTTTTTGGTAGCGATAACTTCTTGTTCATGATGTGCTTGAGTTTAAGCCGCGTTGTAAGAAGGACTCCTTTAAGACTCTTTATTGGATGACTGAATATCGTATTGTTCCTAGATATAGAATATTAAACTCGGAAAGTGCAACTCAACACAGGAACGTTTTTTAAAGGATATTTCATGGTTAATTTGCTTCCTATTTGAGGTATGGAAAATCCAATCCCACAATTGAATTTCAAACCATTCATCAGCTTGATATCGTATTTTTGTTAGTGCATGCTTTTTTAAAACCAGCTAATAGCATTGCAAGATGCAGTTCATCTTTTAAATGTTTTCTTTGTTACTTGTTGAATGAGAACAGATACGTAGCCTTCATGAAGTTGCCGTTTATTATCGAAGAGAGATTTCTTGTTGGGCTACCTTAACACATGGATGTACGAATTCAGGCCCGTCAAAATTTACGCTGTTTTATTTATTCTCAGCCTAGTTTTGGACGATTTTACTCCATTTTCAGGCCTTTCTGTCACTTCTTCATGTCGTTAAACGTTGTGTCACTTACATCCCTGCTTAACAGCAAAGTCTTCAAATTACCACCAAATGGCACCAAGAGACATCAAGAAGTTAACTCTACCAAAAGTGGTACAAAGACATAAAATTAACAATAAAATTAGTCGTAATTACTCAACTAGGTTGGTAAACAATGTAGGAATATTTGGTGTTGTTGTAAAGAGGACTTTCTGGTGCATTAATCTAGCAAAACAGTACTCCAAATCATTCAACCGTTTCCAAGAACAGAGGGTGCAAATCTCGGTTTCCTTTTTTCTAGGACACCCTGTATATTTGTTTTAAAGGTATTTAAAAGGATAATTTATTTGTTACAATCATAATTATATTGTCTGACAAATCTCTAAATGTCTTCAGGCTTATCCACGTCCTCATTTTCCAGTTAACACTCTTAAAATAATAGGCGTTTAACCCTCGTCTTCCAAAAGGGAGGGCCTAACGGATGATCGCCGATTGCACCAAACGCAAAATGATAGAAAAAAATCAGGTATATCACCTAAGGTGGGGTTATGGTAGGCCGTCAAAGTCGGATGGTAGGAGTGTGGTTGTCACCTCGGAAAATTTTAAATTGCTATTTAAAATATCTGCATGATATGGACTTGAATCTTAAAGGCTTAGACTGAAGAATTATTCGGACTGTAACGTACACGGATTATATACTTTTGAAATATCCTAGCATCGCGCGGATTTCGCAGCGGTTTCTGTAAGTTTATTACATAATATTACGACAAAATTGATTAAGATAATTTGTAAAGAGAACTAACAACGAGTATTATTATTAAAACTGTAAGATTTTTTTAAAAAATCAAGCACAGTGTGTTTGTTTTATTTAAGAACTTGTGAGGTGATTTTGGCCTCGGTCATTTCAAATCGTTGACTTTAACACTTTTAAGTAAATTAAACCATTGACGTTCCATAAAAAAGGAGGTGTGGTAACTAATGCAAATATTATGGTCAACGTTGTCTTGACTAAAAAATAAATTCCATATCTCTTTAGATTGCTTGAATTTAAATATTTTCAATTGAACAAAATACACTAACAAAAACAGCGCTTGAAATGCAATACGAGATTATTAAAGAATACTCTGAAAAACGAAAACATTGTTATTTGACCTTACACGAGAATGCACATCATAAATACTAACAAAAGAATTGAAAAGTGAAAAGCATCCATGTATTTTATATTTTTACAACGAAGCTATTCAAACCATCAGCAATAAAAAATATATAGCCATGATAAAGATATGAAAGAAGCCAAAATCAAAATTCTGAACTCTTTTTATTCTACTGTCATGTCATTCTATGCACTAATGAAGCTTGTTGATATTGAAATACCGTTGTTGAGTAATTTCATTTATTTATTGATTGATTGATTGATTGATTGATTGATTGATTGATTGATTGATTGATTGATTGATTGATTGATTTTGTTATTACAAAAATCTCCTGAAATTT
>JXSR01S005669.1:226070-238617 GCA_000969725.1 Ophiothrix spiculata | reverse complement strand
GGCTGCAGCACAGATTTTACTTATTTACTCAAAGAGCCTTTTTGCTTTCGTTTTCCTCCTTTTTGTAATAGAGTCACGTTTCTTAATAAGTGTTAATGGTGACTCTAACAGCCGTAAAATACGTACTTTTGACCAACTGTAATAGGATACTGGTCAACCATTCTAGTACCATTTACGCGGTTAAGTGAAATAGTTTTATTAGATTTTCAATTGATTGGTCAGTGCCAGCTTTGCGTCATTTTATAGGCTGCTTGCTCTGGGGGTTCACTATTTGATGTTATTTTCATACTGACGACATAGATATAAACTTTAATGGGTAATGAAAGGAGAACCTTTTCCCGCTACTAATAAAAAACCCTCCTTGAAGCAAAACTTTTCAAACAGACACGTATTAATTATCCGTTTAGATCACATACATATGCTTAGTATATAATTCAAAATAAACTATCTTGAAAACTAACCATATCTTAAGGTGTTTCTTATGTGAATAAAGCAGCTGTGATTTTTAAATGATAGAAAATAAACGTTCAGCTACTCTTAAACTTTCAAGAAATAGAGAAGAGTATTTTGTTTTCGATTGACTCTGACGCTTTTTCAATATGACACCGAATATGTGACCTTCCAGCCCGTATGAGCAGTAAATGCCAGAAACTTCATTTTGCGCTACAGGTGAAAATACATGTCAAGGTCGTAATTTGCCGAAATTGATTTTTGGACAGATTTACAATCTTAGTGCTTACTACAAAATACCAGCAAAGTTTCACTTCAAAAAAATGATAGGAAATGTGAAATCAATCTGCATATTCTTTAGACGATCAACAGAAAATATAGGGCTTACTGATCTTTGAACGCATCTATCTCAGTTATACGTTTTACTCCCTGACAACCTTTGACGGACCATAACTTGACTTCTGGAAATCGTACGAAGTTCATTAAGGTGTGGACTGGATTCGACTCATCCAAGTTTTCCCGTGGTGAAAAGATTAAAAACAAAAACGTCACCACATTTACTTCTATTCGAGGTGATAAGCCACCAATTGGTGACAATTAAGTTATGTTTGAAGGATTGTAAATAGAGAAAGTGTATTGTTTTCTTTTTTATAAAACATACAAATCTAGAGTTTCAATTGTATTTAATTTTGGTCATCTGCAATGAGCTTTGACAACAAATTCAAGTAAAAAAATCAGTAGTGTAATAGATTTATAATGTATGCAAATATAAAATGTGGCAGCTATAGGACTAAGTGAAATTCGAAAAAAAAAGAAGAAGAAACAAATAGCTCTTCTTTCGAAGAGTTATTTCAGGCTGTTCTCAAGGCTGTTGAAACTAAATTTTTATTTGAAATCCAGTTATCGGTTTTAAACCAATCAATACGCTCTTGTGCCATGTATACAGCATTAATAGTTGTTATTGGTTTTTATTTTAAAGATGTAAAAGGATTATGCACGTTGGCGCGTTTTGTTCATTTTGCAGAATAGTTACGGTGAAAATTAAGTTAACTATCAACGAAATAAAAAATGTGAGATAAAAGATTCAAAAAGTGTAGAACAATTTCGACACCAACTTTAACAAAATATGATCAAAAATTATAAATAAATTATAATTACTTTGGGTTTGTCCTTTTTGTTGTCTTGTTTGAATGGACGTGTTGTCAGGTATTTAATTGTTGTGTCCGTCCTCGTTGCCTTTGTTTGGAACTTATGTCATTTCGATCAGGAGAAGACTACCAATAGTTCCCCCATAAAACTGTATGTTTTTTATGTTATAGTTTTATGGAAATAAAGATATATGAATATATGAATTTATATGCAAGTTCGGTGGATGCCAGGCGTAGGCCACCACAGCTAAAACAAGTAAGTCGTGGGACATTTGTTAAAACATTTTGTCATAATGAATATATGAATTTGTCCTAGTCTAAGAAATACAAAAATTACTGTTTTCTTTCAGACGGCATAACGTAAAATTATTCAAAGGCAGGTGTTCTTAAAACCTTCAACTATGAAAGTAAGATGAATAAGACATCTTCGGGAATCATCTGAATCACACATTTTTTGAGGCTGATTGATAAAAATCCGGAACGATCCACCAATTCGTAACATTGTTTAATCCGGAAATGCAATGCGCATCGGAAGTCGAGTACAATAAAGTTCCTCACACACCTCCGAGGCGTTCGTATTGTGAGAAATTCAGCTTAATAGCATAATATCTACACTGACATGATTGACACATGATAAAACTATCGTCAATGCTCCTGGGCAAACACTCAAACGTTGCAAAAGGATAATGAAGAGAGAGAGAGAGATGACAATTCCAAACCGAAAGTGTAATAATAACAGAACCATTATTACGGATAAATTTGAACAGATATTTACAATTTTGCAGAAAATACTTTCTGCTATAAAAATCCCGGGGGGCACTCAAGTATAATGTTGTAGGCATAGCATGACCACAGTTTTTCAGAATACCCTTTTCCCCCCATTCACAACCTAAATCAAGAATTTAACACTAGGGTTTGAAAAAGTGCCCTATTTCTTGAAAATCTCCACTCTGTCCTAATAAACAGCCCTCATTCACCTTTTGAAAAGACGGTTTGAGGAACCAATACTTCTTACACAGGATGCTGGAATTTATCAAAATGAACTTCTCAAACTCATGCTAAACAGACAGCTGTGGAGAGAAATCATCATGGCTTCCGACCGCGGTCGAGATAGATAGATAGATAGATAGATAGATAGATAGATAGATAGATAGACAGACAGACAGACAGACAGACAGATAGATAGATAGATAGAAATACTGTTTATATAGTAAATATTAATACCGATACAAATGAATTAAACACAGGACACCTCTATGTTTGATCATGTAACATTACGAAATGCATATTATTGTTATTTACCCATGGACATTTTATGTTGTGGTGTTAAAAAAGATATAGTCTAGTTGAATGATTTTACTTCAAAGTTTATATAGTATATTTTTGGTTTTAATTTAGTATATTTATGTACTATGCTTGAAAGCTAACCGACTGTTTGCATCATATTTTTGTATTATGCTTGCTAAATAACAGTCGGTCAGTTCAAAATTAAGATTTTGTATCTCAAAATACTATATAATCTCTGTAGCCTCTTAAACGTGAAGTCCAACAAAACAAGTTAAATATCTTAGATAACATAATTTAACAGCCAAAAGGATATCGTAACATTTAAAACATTTTTATCTAACATTCATTTAATGTTTGATATGTCAATATTAATCTAATTTAATTGAGCCAACACTCAACCAAATGAAAAGGAGCAAATCACATAAGCTATAAACTTGGGTATATAAGTAAGGCACTCTCTTGCGGTGCGAAGGTCGAGTTCGAATCCCGCTGGTGCCAAAATGTTGAGTGCGCTTGAAATTCCCTTAGACAAAGAACAAGCAGCTAATTGTCTCGTGGAAACCCATTCGAATCTCGCAAAGCTGATTTGGGCAGCGATGGTGCGTATGTGGGCTGATGAAGGTTCAGCACCCCTAGAGGTTGCCGCAAAATTTACTTAGGCGACAGTGGTAAGCAAGCACCTATAAATTGGGCAGAGGCCGGATGGAATTACAAATCTGGGAGGCACAGCGCAGTATAAATCCCCAGTATTTATTAACTATAATCTCCTTTGAAATTGTTCTTATACGTTCTCATTCTACAGAGCTCTGTGCAGACAAATGAGATCGTCGATCTTTACGATACACTGTTACGATATAAACTTATAAAGCGTCAAAGATGATTATACAGAAAAGTTTATAAATCACTTCTAAGACTAGCAGGAAAGATCTTTCATGCTCCCATTACAGGTCTCGTAATACAGAGATTGTGGGTTCGAGCCCCGGGCCGGGCAGTTTTCGACTCCTTGTTTCCTTGGGCAAGAAACTTTACTCTATACTTGCTCCGTGGTCGGACAGTCTCGTAAAGCCGTGGGTCCCTTGTACGAATAGACTCCTTCATTGGGTAGGCATGTTATGCAAGTACTTGTATCATTGCTTGATTGATTGATTTTTTGATTGATTGATTGATTGATTTACTGTATCCAGCATACTAACTATAGTAGATTTGTTAAGCCAGGGCACCTCATTACAAGTTTTGGGTCTTTCATGATAAGAGGGAAAAGGATTTGCATTCATGCAACCAATAGATTTGAAGGGAGGAGAAAGGCCATAATAGTAAAACATTATGGTGTTCGTTATCTGACTGGACGCAAAAGCTTTGAACATGTTTGTTATAAATTATTGATTACCACGGGTCTACTGCAAACACTATGTATTTCTGAATTGTTCCTTCGCTGATTATAAATTATATCATGGTTATAAAATTAAATAACCTTAACGAACCATGGTTTGAAAATTAAACGTCAATCTTATTGTGCAGTTACATTTTGATGATTATGAAAGAGTTAAAGAAAAAGAAAAGCACACATACCCCATTAAAATTTTCATTTGGCCTACCACATAAAACCAGTTCATACTCATTACACTCTTAACAGCTTTTGGTGATAATTTACCAATGATCTTTGCTGAACAAATAATCAAATTATTTGCCCCAAGTAAATATATAGGCCTACCAAATATTCTTCAGATAAACTGCAATGCATGCAGGGATTGTATTTATTTCTGAGAGGATCCTTGTTCTTATCTAATCAAAAACATGCTCTACCTGTGTCATTATGCAAGAGGTGCCCTGACTTTAAACAAAATACTATAGTAGAAGCATATTGTTGAATTGTTACTATATGAACTGGAATAGTAAAAGGGAAATTAGAAATTTAAGGCAACATCTAAGTCATGTTACAACACTATATTTTTAATATCCCAAGCATGCAAAAGGTAGTTGAGCCTAACATTAGGCCATGCTGGGTGAGCTGAAAACAGATAGGTGTATTTGTACTGATGTGTTAATTAAATGCGTGTGGCCGATGTCTTGTTTTGAATGTAATCTGAAGGTAATGTATTAGAAAAAATATAATTTTGAATGTCAGCCACAGCTAATGATGTTGGCGCAAGCACCTGTTCAACTACAATTTGTATGCATCAAGCATTCATTTGATTAGAAATGTCGTCTGACCTTCATGAAAAATTGAACGATAACATGATGTTAATAGCGTCTGTTGTTTACTTGTTATGATTCAATTTAAATTCATGAACCTAATTTATATAAAAGGCATGTGTATGCTCGTTTTAATATAAAACGATTCTTATGTATGTTTTATACATACATTTTGGCAAAATTGTATTCGATGGTAAATTGAAAGAAAAGTGTCCTTACATTTTAGGTCTTTGTCTGCAATCGCTTTTCACCGACCTATTTGAATAATTGAATTGCCAATCGGCTTTTTATAGAGACCATTTTTTTTTAAATGGATTTTTCACAGATCCTTTCATTCCTCTTACTTTTGCTTCATTATGGCAAAATGTTTTGAATAAAAAAAAGCTAAGTGAGTTAAAATCACGAAAATGTTGCTTTTGGAGCCAAATATGGACATCTTATGACCATATTCGGGCATGTTGCCCATATATTGTAATATTTAATTAAACATGCCCGGATGTTGAAATATTGCTTTTATAAATAACATCATAGAAGAAATGAAAAGGACATTTTGCAAAAAAGTCCAATTTGGAAGATTTTTTTAAAGTTCTACGTAAGTTGAAATTTGATGATTTTATCCTGCAATTTTCAACAAAAAATAGCCAATTATTAAGAAAATACTTGACGAATTATCTAAATTACACCTTTAATCTATAAAGACATTGTTGTACAGAATTACCAAAATCGTCAGCAATTTTGCGACACATTTTGATGTCCTAGCAGTTTTTGCCCTATCATGAAAGTGTAAAATGGACATACGCCGTTTTGCAAGTCAACTTGCCATTTACTCACCAGGTAGACACTGTATGCAGCGCCCCAAGAAGGAGCATTCGCACAGATGACCAACGGCTTAACGTGACTTCCGAACCACGGAGCAATTACAGTATGTACCTTGCCCAAGGAAACAAGGAGACGTAAACCACCGGTTCGTGGCTCGAACCCACAACTTCTGTATTACGAAACACGTGCTCTAACTGCTCGGCCACGCTCCCCTCTTTATTTGAGAACACTCTTCCAACGTAAGATAATTAGCTTCTAGTGAGGTTGTTAGTTAAACATTCCTTTCATGGATCCCTGTAGGCTGTTAATTACATTAGAAAAATACGTACTATCATTATAAGTGCAAATACTTGTGTTAAGTTTGGGCTGTCCAAAAATGTATATAAAGAAATACTCATTCATAGACTTTATAGTTATGCTCTTTATATACAAGACATGCGAAAAGATTCAAGATATTATTAAAGGCCCAAAGCTCGACGTCATTCACTCTTTAAATGAATGGACTTTATGATATTAATCCCTCGTCACCTGTTTTTTGTATAAAAGGCATTAACTATGATCCACTTGGTTATGAAAACTTGTGAAAACTAACTGAATCAAAGAAACACCTTAACAGAATCGAAATAAACAAACAAAATTATATTACTTGCTCTAAAAAAAATTTCAGCCAAATGCATTTCTTGGGATTCTGTCAGTAGTGTTTCTATTTTCCTTAAGTTAGAGATTCCAAATGTATGGCTGTTGATTTAAAAGTGAATATTATTCTTTCAGGAAGGTTAAATATACTTAACAACTTGATTTCTTCACCAAAATATATTTACTTAATTTGTTAATAACAAAGAAATTTAAATTCTAAAAATGAAATAAAATCAGTAGGTGTTGAGAAAAGTTGAACATTTTGATGATCGTGGCTAATGCTTTTAGCGGCATTCACTGCAAAATGTCAGACCTGACTTTAGGGATAACAGACTTATTACATATAGCAATTTACCTAAACTGACGCAGGAATGCCACGATACAAGTTATATAATAAATGTTTTGACAAGGTCGACTATTGGTGAATTTTGTTGAAATGGCTGTTTGCTCATATCTACAAAAATATGTATTTATTTATTTTTTGTTTTGTTTTCATTCGTTGCCAAATTTTACATAGACAATAAAATATATATACACTGCACTGTAAGAAATCAGCTGTAAAATAAAGGTAATGCTGTATAATGTTTGAACGGTATTTTTGTATTTTGTTAGAATCGGTAGTTTTATTTTTTAATAGATTAGAACGATATGCTGTTTACCACGATTGCTGTTTCTTGTGATTTGTCAAAATTAATGTATTATTTTGATAAGAATGATACAGTAACTTACCTGCAAACATCTGTAAACATTCGGTATTTTAACTGGCAGCAATAGGTGTACCTTTACGCTATTTATTATTCTAATGTCCACTCTAATAGCATTGATTCTTGCAATGCTATTTCTAGTCCATCTTGATGGACTTTGTAAGCAACCGCAAAGCGAAGCTTGTAAGGATCATCTACTAAGTATATAGATTAAACTATGCCATACCAAGAAATGACGTTTATTTACAACATTACCTTTATTTCTATGGTTGAACTTTGATTACAAACAACGGAAAATCCCGAATATTTCTAACAGTGCACTGATGTAAATAACATTTTTTTTAAATGGATTAAAGTTTGTGAAAATTAGAACATTTTAACATTTGATACTTGAAAAAGAAAATAATCTTCCTTGGAAAATTACAGCATCAACTTATTGATAATATGGTTATCTAATCGGGGTTTAAAGTGAAACATATAAAGAAGATATGGACGTATGCTAGAGGCAAAAGTCTACCATGATGTAACCTAAGATATAGATTATTAGAGAACTAGACAGACATAATACTGATTATTCCATCATTGTAACTATAACCATACCTTTAATACAAGTTATAACACAAGAAGCTGGGAAGGTAGACTAAGTAATACCGGAGGCGCTTTGTTTTCTTTGGGGACAGAGTGTTCTCATTACATTTCGAAACTGTAACGGCTATGACATAATGTTGATACTCGTTGATATATGAGTAATTTACTAAGGCAAATTAAAGCAGTTTTAAACCCTGTTCATTATGGCAGGCTTACCATGGTGATGACCAACATGTAACTTTAGGCGACTACTGAAAATCAAAATTATTGACTAATGCGACAAAAGAATAGATTAAGCAATATTTGCTAATGGGTTCTAACGACCTACTGTAATTTGTAAACACAGCAGTAAATGACGAAAGACTATCGCAAATACTTATCTGACATCAACATTCGTCGCCCTACGACACCCTCCGCTAGCCAACGTCACATAATTAGTCGTTGCAATTTAATTCCTTGCTGTTGGGATTTCGTTGAGTGTTCTTTGACGTAAAACTGACAATGACTACAAAAGAATAGTATTATTCATAGTTTACCGTTGCTTGCCGTTCTCCCTATTGGTTATGATGTACCAGTGAGACAGCTTTAAGCAATGGCCTTGTAATGTGCTTCCTGTATCACTGTTGTTTGAGGTGGACATTTATTCTTTTTTAACCAAAAATCCCATTGTTTCTTCACAGAAAGTTGAAAAAGCAGATAGTAACTGGAATATGTTGCATAATAAAGTTTGAACCCGTTTTCAAAGTTTTATTCCATTTTAGTATACATGTTGTTAATTTTGAGCTGGTTTACTGGTATTTCTGTAAATTCAGATATGTGCAAAAATAAGGGCGCTATACATAATTCAAAGTATTGATTATATTTGATTATCTTGTTTAATCTGTGAAGATTTTGGCTTAAAATAAAAAATAAAATGTTCTTGATGTCAGATACTTCATGTGCATATCTAATTTCAGTAGTACACATCAGTATATACCTTCCACATCAGTATATACCTTCTACATTCATTTTATGAATAGCGCCATCTATTTTTACACTTAGAAATAAAATGTCCCTATTTATATTAGGTTCAAACAACAGTGGTATAGCAATAGATAGCATTGGTTAAATAACAGGAAATTTGGATACTCTTCAACTCTCAAATGATTAAAACACGATAAATCCTTATTCAATCGATGCATGACAAAGTTTTCAATCAATTGCCCTTCCCAACTGCGTCGATGTTTTTAATCTTTACCTAAAGGGAGAGTAAAAGTAGCCCAGCAAAGGGAATTCTTAGTCACTGAGTGCGTTTTTACTTCCTAATATGGAATTATGGCCATCCATTATGAGACGATATATGACAGTGCGTTCAGCGTGAAACACAATGGAGCCGCGCGTTCAAAATCACGGCGCGATGCAGGTATACGCACACCTCCGACGCGAACAGCTTTACTGGGTTTGGTATATTTTATGTTTGAATAGGGGTGTACGTTTTTCCAATGTTAATGTTTAAAGTTTTTGGCAATAATTTACATCGTTTTAGGTTTATAAATGACTCAAATTTGTGACTAGGAATGAGAATAAAAGACGGCGATTTCTTGTTTTGCCTGTCATCTATCGTCTCATAATGGATGGGCGTACATTATTTTTTCGTAATGGGCATCCCCTGCGGGGGCACCCATTACTCAAAATAATGTACGCCCATCCATTATGAGACGATAGATGACAGGCAAAACAAGAAATTGTATCTTTTATTCTCTAAGTAACGCTTATATCTATAATAATTGTATCACTACTTAAAACCTACAACTAATGGAATATTCAAGATCTCAAAATCGAAAAATTGGTTAAATGATTAATACCAAATGGTTTCCTGACAATTAGAGTTTTTAATTAAGTGAAAGAGTATTGATTCGTCATCATCATCATCATCATCATTATGCTTCGGCTGAGGAGCGGGCGGCTACATGATTTCTCCAAGCACGTCCATTTTGGGCAATTCTGGCAATTTGGTCAGCGGAAATCTCGAGATCGTCTTACCCAAACAGATGATTGATATGAGATAAGTAAGGGGAAAGAGGACGCCAAGATCTCATCTTGCCAAGTGGTGGAATGTTGAGAGCATATCGTATGACAGACCCTTCAACTGAAAGACGAAGGATGTGCCCAAGTCTCAGTTGTCGCCTCCTCACGCAGTAGAAAAGGGGCTCTGTGCCAGTTATCGAGTATTTGCTCCTGCTGGATACCAGGAAGTGGTAAAAGCATTGAACTTACATTCCATATTATGAGAACCCCCCGTTCGCAACCATATGAGAATTGTTACACAGGTGGAGTTAAAGAGCTTGACCTTAGTTGAAATAGGTAAGTTGGAGTTTTTTCAAAATACTCTCGAACTTGCTGAAAGCTCCCCATGTCAAAGGGTTGCGTCTTTAAAAGTTTCATGTGGAAGATGCCATTTCAGAACCAGTCATAGGTTCACTAATATTAACGCCGAGGTCTTTTGCTGCTGCTTCTGTCCTTGTCAGCTGGGTCTGTGCCTGGTGCATGCTAGATTCTAAAACAGCAATGTTATTAGCAAAATCCAAATCGATCTAGTTGATGAAACCATCAATACATGTAATTCAACTTACTATTAAATGTGTTGCGCCACATTGCAAGATTGACAAGCCAATAAAATGAGACTTAATTTTTGAAAGTTGACTATTCATTTTTCGAAGTAAAATTATTATTTTCTTTTTAATTTTCTTTGTAATTTACAAGTTTAATTTGTTGTTTTTTTGTAAAAGTGTACCTTTCTATATGCCTCGTCACAAATGCGCTTTTTTAAAGCTCTACAAGACTTCCAGGGTATTTTCATTCGAAACAAAGTTTGATGTGCATTTAATAACATTCAAACATTGAATACATTCCTACTCGATGAATATTGATTGACCCGCATTCTTTCTCCAGATGTTCAAATATATGAGTTCTAACCGAAAATGGGCTAGGTTATTTCAATAATTATCACTACCAGCGGTGGTACACTTTATAAGACTTTTATATCATTTATATTATATCGAATGCAGCGCTTTGCTCAAATAAAGGCCTCAGCTTACGGGCGTACAAGGGCATTTTTCAGGAAATTTGCCTGAGAAGTTTAATCAGTAAACGTTTACTATAATCATGGTACGTATTAACCACAGTATATCAGTTATGTCTTTTGCACACCTGAAAAAACTTTTTATGATCCGCTGTTCTTTTGTTCCGCTGCTTGTTGCTTTTCTCAAGGGATAATCCTTCCGGCAATAATTGTCTGTGTTTAGACATCTTTTCAATAGAAATTACCTTTTAATGAAGATTTAACGGTGATTAAACGTACGATACAATAGACTAAAGACAATGACATTGTCACGTGTTGAACCATTATCACAACTTTTCAGTTTGACAAATTTGCAGTAAACGAAATAATAGTAGCATATTATTAATCTTTCAATGATATTGTGGAACCTATCGTCATTAAATTGATTAGTAAAAATTTGGAGATGATTAGAAGGGATTATCTGCAATTTTCGCGGACAAAAAATGCTTCTACTAACATGCCTGACACCCTGGTCACATAAGCCACAAGAAGCCGCAACGCTGCAACGCCGGTATGACATCGGTATGACACCGCAGAGTGCTTGCGATGCCCGGTCGGACACCAGTCGGACGCCGGTGGTTATGAGACCATAACTGAAGACATCGTATACTCAGAATTAAATTCTTGTGGCATGCTTACGGCGTCTCTACGGCTCACAGACACCATCTGGACACCGGTCGGTGTCCGGCCGGTATGCTGGTATGACGCCGTAAACACCTCGCAACCTCGCCGCAAGGTTATGTGACCAGGGTACCCGATACTGTGTGGAATATAACCTTGTAACAGTATAAAGTCAAGCATATCCTGTAACATCTCCTTGTCTTTGATATTACACAGCCGCCTACTGCAGCCTTCTGCGGCTGTGTAATAACCAAAAGGTGATAGAAATTACTTAACTTCGATAAGTACTTGAAAAAATCAGCAGTGGAGTGAAAAATATCTTTTCAATATAAACATTTTTATATTTTGTAAAAAAAATACAGTCAAATTGTTCATCCATAATGAAAATATTACACCCAGATAGAAAACTATATCATGAGAAAATTCTGAATGAAAATATTTACAAATTTACGATGTATATATGTGCCCTTCAAAAGCAAATATTATTTCCTTCCTAACTGTCATACATATTTAAAGACAGAAACAATATGACCATTAAAGCAGATACGCGAGATATTTGACCACTATCGTTTTATAGATGATATAAAAAGTGCACGTGCCGTGCTTCTAAAATTGCCATTAGCAATCGCTTAAAATACACCTCAATCAAAAAGTCTAGAATTAGAGGATGGAAAGCTATTTCAAGGGAAAATATGTCAAATATGTGTTAAATAAGTATCTATTAAAAGTGGTCAACACTTTTAAATGTGTTTCCTTCATCCAAGTTTACAAATTGTGAACTTCCTTATTAACTTAGAGGATGTTTGAAGAGACAAGAGTTATATGAGCGCGGTGAAATTGGGTGGATATTCATTTTGGACATTGGACATTCAAGTTACAAAAATCAACTAGAGTAAAAATGCCACAGAAAATAATATATAATCCTTAAGGGGGGAGTCTATGGTTTTCAATCCCTGATAACGCCATTTAGCGACCAAAGTTTTGCTGCACGGGTATTTTCA
>JXSR01S005669.1:206137-219430 GCA_000969725.1 Ophiothrix spiculata | reverse complement strand
TTTGAACGGCTGCAGCAGAGATTTTACCTATTTACTCTTGGAGCGTTTTTGTTTTCGTTTTCCTCCTTTTTGTAATAGAGTCACGTTTTCTAATAAGTGTTAATGGTGACTCTAACAGCCGTAAAATGCGTACTTTTGGCAAACTGTAATAGGATACTGGTCAAACATTCTTGTACCATTTACGCGGTTAAGTGAAATAGTTTTATTAGATTTTCAATTGATTGGTCAGTGCCAGCTTTGCGTCATTTTATAGGCTGCTTTTTTAGGGGTTATCCATTAGATTTCCAGGGGGGAGCAGGAGGTTGGGTTCGAGTTTGGGTTTTTTTTTCGTTCAGGGGCGATTTTTTTTCTATTTTTTTTTCCTATTCCATGTTCAGGGTTGATTTTTTTCTTCCGTCTATGGAGGGGATTTATTTTCAAGAAACTTCCTGCTCCTTAAGACTAAAAGACGTATGCTTAAACATATGTGACTGTTCATCTCCAACCGGCCGTAAATCCAGCCCTTAAGTCATTTTGTTTGTGCCTTTTTTATTTTGCATAGACCATAGGGATTAAAATGACACCTCATTGAACGTCTCGAAAATTGCCAAAGAACTATTAAAAGTAAAACTGCGATAAATGCGTTCAAAGATTTGTATGCCCTACTTTTTCTTTTGATGGTCCTAAAACAATATTTCAGATAATGTTCTTGATATGAAACTTTGCACGTGGTTTGATTTTGTAATTGTGCAACAAAAAAAGAAGCAAACTAAAACATGTCCAAGTATTTCCACCTTTTGACCAAAATAAGTTTTATGGCTAGCTCGAGTTGAACGAACACTGGAACTTGACAATGATAGATCGTACATTGAGTAGATGATAGGCATTTGCAGTTGCGGGCCAAAAAAAGAGGCGGGGCACGTGCCACCCCCGTTTGGTGAGTCAGTAGGGGCGATTTTATGAAGCAGGGAAAACCCTTAGGGGGGGGGGGGCTTCAACAACAACCCCCCCCCCCACCCCCTTCGGAGGATAAGGGAATAAAGAATACTCAGAAAAACGAAAACGTTGTTATTTGACCTTACACGAGAATGCACATCATAAATACCAACAAAAGGAATGAAAAGTGAAAGGCAGCTATATATTTTGTATTTTGTTAATGAAGCTATTCAAACCATCAGTAATAAAAAGGATAGCCGTAAGGAGATGAAAGGAGCCAATTTTTACTCTGAACACTTTATTCTACAATCATGTCATGCTATGCACTAATGAAGCTTGCTGATATTGAAATACCGTTGTTGTGTAATTTAATTGATTGATTGATTGATTGATTGATTGATTGATTGATTGATTGATTGATTGATTGATTGATTGATTGATTGATTTTGTTATTACAAAAATCTCCTGAAATTTTCATCACACATTTTGAACGGCTGCAGCACAGATTTTACCTAATTTATTTACTCAAAGAGCATTTTTGCTTTCGTTTTCCTCTTTTTTGTAATAGATTCACGTCTCCTAATAAGTGTAAATGGTGACTCTAACAGCCGTAAAATACGTACTTTTGACCAACTGTAATAGGATACTGGTCAAACATTCTTGTATCATTTACGCGGTTAAGTGAAATAGTTTTATTAGATTTCAATTGATTGGTCAGTGCCAGCTTTGCGTCATTTTATAGGCTGCTTTCTTTAGGGGTTTACCATTAAATTTCAAGGGGGGAGCAGGAAGTTGGGTTCGAGGTTGGATTTTTTTTCCGTTCCGGGGCGATTAGTTTTCTGTTTTTTTTCCTGTTCCATGTTAACGGGTGAATTTTTTCCCTCTGCCTATAGAGCGGGGATTTTTTTTTTCACACAACTTCCTGCTCCCCACCGTGAAATCTAAAGGTACGCCCCCTTAAGACTAAAGGTAAAAGTAAAAAGTAAAAGGTCCACAAATTCCCTAAATGTCCACCGAAAGATCCCCTAAAGCACCAAAGCACGTAAATGTAGTAAGTCGTTTTTAAATAAAGTACTACACAAAATGCTTGGAAATCTACTGAAAACTTTTATTTTAAAAGTCAATGCAGTATTTATGTATCGCATGGGTATGACATTTCTTATCAGATATGGACAATATGCGTTGGTTATATGACTTGGTTTAGAAAGCCACGAACTGATTCATTTATATGTGTTTCAATACTTAAATCCTGGACCGAAATACTTCCTTATTCGATTAAGGTAAACTCAATTTTATACCACGCCGATAAGAAAACACATTTATAATGCATGTCTTCAGGTAAGGTCACTTCAGTTTACTCAAATAATGAGCTCCAGCATAGAACCAGACGAATTAACAAGCGGTTAGTGCCTTTCAAATCAGTTCATAATGAAGTTGAAATTTAATTATCAACAGCATGTGAAGTTCGTTACTTTGTGCATTGTATTGTCAGGTTTAAAAGCATTCTAGTGAAGTACGTATAATCCTAAATACACGCTTAAAAATACTGATTATTCTTAATAATCATAAACACTTAGGGGGTCAAAGGATAAATTTGACAGTTCGAGGGAAACGTCAAATTCGTAACTTATTTTCCGAGTTTTTTAGGATAAGGTTTCTAATAATTTATCTTGAACCAGCGAGCAAAAGTTTTTCACGATGACACCTTCTTCCGACTATAAAATTCCTTCAGTTATAAAAGGTCAAAGGAATTATTTGATAGCAAAAGGGGGCAATTGGTATTTCGTGTTATTTTCAGTTTTGCGTTTTCATTTTATGTAAACTCGTGTATTATTTCAATAAAAAAATCACAATTCATAATTGCTTGGCGTTTTTATTAATCACTTGATTCTCTAATATTATAATTAGCTATCTACCGGAAATTATATTTAATCATATTGCATTTCATAATGCTTCAATCAGCTATGATGAACATGAGAGAAGATGTGAGGAATAATCATGATAGTACACTTTTTTGACATAAACGCCATTTTTTAAAAGAGCATTTCAATGACTGACATTATTAACGAGGATAGCATGCTGTATATTAACGTGGTAGCTCTCCACACGGGCAACTCAATCTGTACTTCGCACATCTAGATGCATGTAGATTAAACTGGACTTCAGCAAACGATCGTATGCGCGTAAGTGAATGCGCGTCTACATACGCGTAGTTTCGCTATTTCTACGCACACGCACACCCAAGCGTGTTAATACGCGCACCAAGAGTAAAGTCAGATTGACGCGCGACCGTGTGAACACAATCTGCACTTCGGAAATCTACATTCATCTAGATGCATCTACATTTGACGCTTCCGTGTGGAGAGCCCCTTAACGTGGTAGCATTACATACTAACCCTAACACCACTGAATCTCACAATATCCCATTCAACAAAGTAACGAAAGTCCAAATACGTCAAAGACCCGAGTTAGCTTTGATCCCATGGCAGCGCCTGCTCAGTGACTTGACATAGTGATAATTGGATCGGGAAGTGGGAGGTTTTGGTTTCGAATCAAGGTGAAAATACGCAAATTTTGACTTGGAGATTTCCGAGGAAAAGTGTTATGGTAACTATTCCAGGTGCTATTATGGAATATTGGAGAAAATTACAATTCTTTACCTTCTTTAAATTTTGACCCCGGCGGCAAAAAATGGTGTGAAAACGGTGTTTCTAGCTTTCTACACCTGTGATGGGTAAATAAATTATTTTTATGAAATTGTTTCTCTTTTAGTATGTATTAAATTATCTCCGGGAGCTTTGTTTGATCTTTTATCTGGTATATTCATCTAAGGATTGAGAAAACACAGGATAGTCACACCACCAGCACAAAATAATATATTGCAAATAATACTTCCTCAATATGAGCCATTTCTGTGTAAATTGTTGTACTTTTTTATTATACTACACTTTTAAGCTTTATTTAGAGCATTTTCATTTTTTATTCTTAGTGGAATCCAGGCTAGTCCCTTTAATGTTTTTGAATTGACAATTTAAATTGATTTACTTGACACCTGTTTTCCAGGGAAAATTAATCCCGTTATTACATCACTTTGTCATCGAAGATAAGCTTCTTTATTTATTTTTTTAATTATCATTATTATTTTTCTTATTTTGATCAAGTAACCTAGCAAGGTACATACAAAATAACTCATATTGTAAGACACTCATGAGAATATGACAAATTAATTGCTAGTTTTGGAAAGGTGTTTTTCCATTTTTTTTTTAATTTTCACCCTCGTCAAATAACACCTCTTTTAAGTGAAGTAAAACGCTCTGAAAGACGAAGGCTATCTGCCATTTGTACGGCGTGTCCGCAGTTTAAAGTAAGTAGTACTTTTCATGCACGTATGGTTCTAAGTAAACAGTAAAAACGTGGCTGATCAAATACAAGCGTGTTATTCAATTGGCTTCAATTTCAAGTTTAATTAGATTACAGGGTGGTATTCAATACCAAGCATTAACACGCTTGTATCCTATATTGAAACGGCTCAAGTTTCTTACACTTGTTAATAACACTAGATGTTTTCCTTGTCATGGATCTGAGAGTGGTACGAGACATTGATATTTAAAGTCGAAATAAGGAGAGTGTACTATTAAGAAGGAATCTGTTACACTGGTTATGGAAATATGATATATAATATATATAAATCATCATCAATCATCATCATTCAGACATAGTTAGTGTTACTGGACAAATAAAGAGAAGATAGTGTACAAGAAACCGAAATATGAGTTAACCAGTCGTTTAACCCTTAGAACCCTGATTCCACGTGTATCAGTACCGCTGATTTGGGCCAACCCGAAAGTTTAAAAACACAGTACATCCCCTAAACCTACTTAGATTTGGATTTCCCTTGCTACATTTTTTTCATTTCACATTTACGTTGTAGTCTATGGGCAAAGCCACATTTGTTGAAAATTGTAATCAAATTTGAAAATTATGTGGAATTTTTCACCTCTGTCGAGTCAATAAGAGAAAATGACCCATAAAACATGGGTTTAAAGTTTCATTGATGTCTTCCGATATAAATAAGACCATTGGAAATTGTAACTACGCATGCTTGATGACAAGACAGATTAAGTTTCTGACACGTGACCTTGAAAATGGTAAACCGGCTCATCGGGTATACGGTACGGTTCAAAGGGTTAAGGCGATCGAGCAAATGCCAGCCACATCTTTGAGTGACCGACCAAAACCCGGGCATAGCTTTGTTTGTTTGTTTTTGTGCTTATTTGTTTTTAAGATTGCAACATTAGGTTTGGTTATGAACCTCTAGATTATAGTTCGAATCATCCGATTTTATTGACAATTAAGTGGTCAAGGTCTTCCACATGCCCGTTAGTGGTCAAGGGGGGGGGGTCCATATGGACCCAACCCCGAAAGAGCGTTTACGCGAAGAAATTTTACTTTGGAACTCTGGTGGTCACAGGTAAAGTACCTAAAAAGAACTATAACAAATAAAAAAAAAATTGCAAATCGGACAAACCGTTTCTAAATGGCGGCCGAAACAAATTTTGCTGTGTGGCATCAAAATTTTCCCGCCAAAAATTTGAAAACTCACTTCCCAATGGAATTTTTCCATAAAATTTTGCTCATATTTGCAGTATGTAAGTACAAATACATTTCTGAAATAAAATTTGAAAAAAGTGGTTTGGTTACGATTTTATGGGCAAAACAAATTTGAAGAGCGCCCTCGAAAATGCTTATTTATGCTAATTAGCATGGGAAGGGGTGGGTCGATTTGAATTTTTTTGCCACCAAGTGAAGGGTATGGTAAAATTAGACAAATACTTAAAGGGGCGATGAAAAATTACTTTGCGTTTTTGCGTTATAAGATTTTGGTCAAAAATGGTTTATAGTAAAAACAGCATAAAATAGGGTAATGTGACTATCTAAAAGCGTTTTCGAGTGTATTTTCTGAAAAAAGTTGTTTTGCCACCAACAAATTGATAAAAAGCACATGTATGCTTTCCTATACTAATACATGTGGAATTAAATTCGGGATCCCGAATTTAATTCAACAAATGGTCATAACAGAAAAAGTAAACATCTTTGAGGGAAATCGTTTGGAGGGTATTCATATCTACCAAAAACAAACCCAATAAACCCCAAAAAATAAAAAATCACGGATGGGATGGGGCGCTTTATTTTTAACACTTTATAGTATTGCTTTAAGTGTTAGTTACACGTTTTGAAATTATCTACAGATGTATATTCAAGCCTACAGTGGCCAGTAGCAAAATCAAAGCCGTGGTCGCGCTGTGACTAGCCGCGCAAAGCTGTCGCCTATTTCTGATATCAATTAGAGCTTCCTTTCAAGTAAAAAATGTTATGTTTGTTTTCTTAATCTACACAATCTCATATTTTGTTAAATATCAACGTATAAAAGGATTCTGGTCTCCTTGTTTGATACCTCAAACTTTCTATAACCAAAGCATTCATGTTTCACTCTGTGTACATACTTTCATTCGACTTTGTTGCAATTTCCCACATTGATGTAATTATTCGTTAGTTGTATGCCTGCCAGCTCAAACACGATCGTAATGGTGAGGAGCGTAAATAGTGATGATGAAATTGCTGGCGGCGCGTTAGTGGGAGCAATCACCATGTTAAATACGAACCAATCTACATGATTTGAAAAAATAAGATGATTTAAAAGAACACCGACAAGGGTGTTCTTGCGGGGTATACACTGTCCTTCACATTACGTAATTAGCAATGAATAGGGCTTCCTAATTGAATTATATAAGGCATTATTAGCGGATAAAATGTTAAAAATCAAGTTATATGATGTCGTCTGACTGAATACAATGCACAATATTGGGATTTAAAATGATGAGGACATTTTCAGATTCAAATATAACATATTTAGTTTAATATGAACAAAGCTAAATCATCTTTCATTTAAGTAGTCTTACAATAACTTTAACACACGTTTGATATTGTTGTTTCTCTTAAAAAAATATATATTTTGTAAAATGTTGACTTTTTTTTAATTTCAATAAATGTAAAAGTTTGTCCATCATTTTCACTAACCAAAGTAAGCCGAAATATTTCAAGTTGTATTTTAGATATATTAAAAACAGGTTCATACTTATTAATTATAGGTACTGAGCTTTTTTTATTAAATGTGAAGTCCTGTTCTGAGGTATTTATTTGTAAAGTTCACATTTAATTTGTTGACAAATTTTAGGTAAGTAATGCAATGTTTTGTAAACTCAAAAGTTCAATTAAAACTCAACAATGGTCAAGCTGTATATTGTCATTCTTTACAGCTTGATTATTAAGAATTACTTAAATTAAAGTATGCAGTTTGCAAGCACAAACAGATTAAATTATGAGTAAATAACTTAGACTGTTAAAATACAAATCATTCTTTTTTAATCAAAGTTGCCAAGTTTCCTCTGCATATCTGCTAGGCACCTGAAGCAGCTCAGTCGTGCAAAGTAATCATTATTAGTGAATTGAAAAAGGCAAGCTATGCTAGTCATACTGTTTTCATTTACATTTTGCAACTTTGTTAAAATGGCGACAACTCTGTTTGCTCATATCTAACAAAAATTATTCTTTTAATTTGTGTTTTAATTCGTTTCCAAAGTGTACATAAATGTTTTGCACACTGTAAGAAATAAACCGTTAATAAAGGTAATGTTGTATATTGAAACGGTGTTTCTCGTATTTATATTGTAATAATTAGTAGTAGTCAAAAAAAAAAAAGAATCAGTAGTGTTAATAGATTAGAATGATTTGCGGAGTAACATCATTGTTGTTGGTAAAGCGTCTTGTGATTTGTCAAAATTGATGTATCATTTTGATCAACCCTTTCAATCTGAAAAATATTTGTAACTTACCTGCAAATATCTGTAAAAATGTGGTATTTTAACTACCAACAATAGGCGTTACGCCATATATCATTTTAATTTTAACTCTAACAGCATTGATTTTTGCAACGCTAATGGACCTTGTATGTAAGCGACCGCGAAGCTATTTAGATGGGCTATTCTATTTCAAGAAATGACGTTTAAATAGGACTACCTTTATTTTTACGATTAAACTGTGATTACCAACAACAGAAAAGCACGGATAAATGTAAATATCTATCTATCTATTTCGACCGCGGTCGGAAGCCATGATGAATTTTTTCCACTGTTGTCTGTTTAGCATGAGTTTGAGAAGTTCATTTTGATCAATGCCAGCATCCTGCGTAAGAAGTCCTGGGTAGGACAGCCTTGGTCTTCCCTGTGCACGTTTCCCTTGGGTGGGCGTCCAGAACACTAGTCTAGACACTGGTTCCTCAAGCCGTCTAGCACAGTGAGCAGCAAAGTTTAGGCGGCGACCTCTCACTATTTCTGATAGTTTGGGTAATTTTTTGACCGATTCTTTCAGCCCTTATACTTTTGCTTCATGACGGCAAACTGTTTTGAATAAAACATTTTGCTAAGTGAGTTATGACCGTATTCGGTCATGATCCCCATATCTTGTAATTTTTAATTAAATATGCCCAGATGTTGAAATATTGCTTCTGATCTTTAACAAGTCTGGTAGATTGGATTTCCAGAGAAGGCGCATTTTGTTACAAGCTTTCCACGCGAGGGCTTTTTTTTTTTTATATTTGTAAATAACATTTAAAAAAAATGGATTAAAGTTTTAGAAAGTAGAGAACATTTTCACAATCATTTTATACTTTAAAAAATCATTTTACTTGGAAAATGGCAATATCAACTTGATGATAAAATGGTTATCCAATCAGAGTTTAAAATGAAATATATAAAGAGGATATGGACGTATGCTAGAGGCAAATGTCTATCGTGATGTAATCTAAGATATAGATTATTAGAGAACTAGACAGACACAATATTGATTATTCCATTATTCTAACAATAACCATACCTTTAATACATGTTATGACATAAGAAGCTTGGAAGGTAGACTAAGTAATACCCGAGGCGCTTTGTTTCCTTTGGGGACAGAGTGGTCTCATTACATTTCAAATTGTAACGGCTATGACATAATGTTGGTACTCGTTGGTATCTAAGTAAGTTACTAAAGCAAATGTAAGCAGTTTTTAATCATGTGTATTATGGCTGGCTCGTACCATGACGAAGAACAACATGTAAGAACGTCGGGTAAGATATTTTTTCAACGATTTTGAGTAGCATTTTTGGGTGTTTCTATAACGATTTTTAAAACATATTTTTAATAAAGCATCCTGAACAAACAGAGTGATAAGTTTATTTATTTTCCCGATCTTCATCATGATTTGATATCTAACATGAAATATCGGGTATTTTTTGTTATAAACGGTTCAAATATCGACAGAAAATTTTGTTCTTTGCTGTGTGACTGTCGCATATATACAAGGACGTTTGTCATGTTTGTCGTGAGTTAGCTGCTAATTACACCGCCCTGGAAGCTTTTCCCGGTATTTCTCTAGACCTACTAATTGGTCCAATATTCTTCAGCTTTCTTCTATCGATTCATGACCCTTGCCCTGGGAATGATCGGAACCCAAGGGGGAACTCGCACTTCCAACTCTGCAATTATAAAGGCATATAATAGTCCTGATGGGCTGAATTATCTACTGCACCTTGCTATACTCATTGTACCATTGTTTTATCCTCGGGGGTTTTATCCTGGGACCATAAAACCTAAAGTTTCAATACATGTTTTTTTTTTCGTGATTTAAAACAATGGCATATTAAATGTTATAATAGGCATAGGCCTATCATTGCACTGAAAAGAAATGGTCCAAATTTGACTCATGATGTTGCATTTTCTTTTCTTTCGAATATTATGATACCATTTATTCATTTTAGAGACTATATTTAAGTCGTATCAATGCATGTTTCCCATCATTGTACCATGTCTAGGACTTGTCGTGTTGTTATTTTCATTACAACTTTGTTTGAGATAATATTATTTATTAATATCATCCATTAATAATGATTATACAATCCTCGACTGAGTATTTTGCTAACAGCCCGATTGGTAATACAATGAAAAAGATGTATACCCCCTTGCCTGTTTAGGCTATGCTTAATTACGGATGCGTGAAATTGCAGGATTATGGTGTTAATGGATTTCACGAGATAGAATTTTCAAAATCGAAGGCTTTCGTGCCGACGGTACTGATGATATTATTATCATAAGTCTATGTAAGAATATAGGCGAGACACAAGGTCAAATGATTTTCCAAAATGCTATTAATTATAATACGACAAGAAGCGAGTCTAGACGAAAAGGGCCGGGTGAATAATCGAAAAATACCGAGTGGACAGATTTTTTGGGTAGAATAATCCTCAAATTTCGGCCTGTGCAACATAAAATTAATTGTTTGATTTGAAAACAGACATCGTATTCTACCCAATATTTGAATAATTAAAATGTTGCACTGGACAGATTTTTGGATAATTTTGCCATAGAGAATTTTAAAAATGGCGAAAGGATTGAAGTAAAGTGAATGAAAATAAAATTCCACCTTTAAAAAGTGACTTTATCTGTTCAGCTTCTTATCCGTGAATTATTTAATTTAAAGTTCTACAAACTTAATTCAGTCATTGTTTCAATATGTAATGCTTTAGTTTGTTCGTGAAAAAATAAAAAATGAAAAATGCATCCGTCGGAATTTTCCGTAATTGAAACCGGAAGTAGCTTCAACATGACAAAAATTGCCTAAAATATAGCATAAAACACCGCGAAAAACGTTTCTAGTTATTAACCTTCCAGGGCGGTGTAGCTGCTAATAGTCTAATGTGAGGGGTATGGGTGTGAGGGTGTGTTTTACGGCAAGCCATATTATGTCTTATTGTGCAGCGTCAGAGTAAATTTACGTGGAGGTCATAACTATGGTATTTCAAGAAATGACGTTTAAATACAGCTACACCTTTATTTTTACGGTTAAACTTTGATTACCGGCAGCCCCCGGGGCCGAGGGGGGGGGGGCTGGGTATTCTGACCGGGTTACCAAAAGGATGAGACCTGGACAGGTCTCGAGACTCGCAATATAGAGAATCAAAATCGACCAGGTACTCTGCAAGTGTCACATAGGGTATTAAATTTGTCTATTAAGTTCCTGATAGGGTATTAAACTTAGAAATAACTTAAATTAATGACAATGGTGCCTTAAATTGCCAATAAAAGTGTTTAAGATACCAAGAAACACATATTAAAATTGCCCAAATAGTGTTCAGTTACAGTTTACCTATGATTTCTTGTAATAATTATTTTGTGACATTTGCGTACAGTCTCAGATAGGGTATTCATTTGAACAGGTATGGTCTCGGATAGGGTATCTATTCCAACAGATATGATAGATTTATGGTCTCAGATAAGGTAATCATTTCACTCATTTTGCCAAGTTTTGCTCTCACATAGGGTCACCTTTGGAACCTGTTGAACTCAGTTGGTTACCCAGGCACACTGTAATCAGTCACCCCAACCCCCCTACCGGACCGGCAACAGAAAAGCACGGATATTTCTACAGTGCACTGATGTTAATAAAATTTAAAAAAAATGGATCCAAGTCTTTGAAAATCATAACATTTTCAATCGTTTAAAACTTGAAAAAGAAAATCATCTCACTTGAAAAATGCCAACATCAACTTGTTAAAAATATGGTTATCCAATCGGACTTTAAAGTGAAACAGATAAAGAGGATATGAACGTATGCTAGAGGCAAACACTGGCGTGCCCAAAGGGGGGGGGGGGCTGCCGGGGGGGGGGGGTACACGTCAGTTTGGTGAGTCAGTCGGGGGAAAAGGCCCATTCGGGGATCTTGACACAAAAAAGATAGAAAAGAAAGGGGAGTAGAGAAAAAATCTAAAGAAAAGAGAAGAAAAATAGTTTTAAATGTTTTGAAAATCATTGAAAAACTTGAATTTTCCTTGGTTTTTGATAATTTAAATGTGAAAAAGCGAAAAAATTTGCGCGAACTTTCATGTATTATCAATATTCAGTCGGAATTTGCTAATTTTTATTTGAATTGACAAAAACTTTAGCGCGCTACGCGCGCATTTTCAAAGTAACACAAATTTGCCTCCGGTCATTCGGGGGACACTGATGGTTGTGCCCCCCACTCAAAAAATCCTGGGCACGCCACTGGTCAGGAAAATGTCTACCGTGATGCAATCTAATATATCATAAGTAGATTATTAGAGAACTAGACAGACACAATAATGATTATTCCATTATTCTAACTATAACCATACCTTTAATACATGTTATAACCTAAGGAGCTTGGAAGGTAGACTAAGTAATACCCGAGGCGCTTTGTTTTCTTTGGGGACGAGAGTGTTCTCATTATATTTCGAAATTGTAACGGCTATGACATAATGTTGGTACTCGTTGGTATCTTAGTAAGTTCCTCAAGCAAATTAAAGCAGTTTTTAATCATGTGTATTATGGCTGGCTCGAACCATGACGAAGAACAACATGTAAGAACGTTAGGTGAGATATTGTTTCGTAAACGATTTTGTGTAGCATTATTGGGTGTTTCTAGAACGATTATTAAAACAAATTTTTAATAAAGCATCCTGAACAAACAAAGTGATAAGTTTATTTATTTTCCCGATCTTTATCATGATTTGATATCTAACATAAAATATTGGGTATTTTTTGTTATAAACGGTTCAAATATCGAAAGAAAATTTTGTTCTTTGCCGTGTAATGGGCGTTTGTCGTGAGTTAGCTGCTTAGTCTTGGCGTCCAAAGACATTCGCTCGGCCGAGTGACATTCGCTTTTGATGTTCGCTCTGACATATGCGCTAAACCGAAGAGCGAATGTCGCTCTCATTGCACAAACATTGTTTCAATCGATGAAAGCGAATGTCACTCGTGCATGTTGTAGTGCTATGATTTATTGAATAAACAAACTTAAGAATATTCGGAGCGATCTTTGCTCCAATTCAATCTGAAGTTAGCGAAAGTTGTGAAATTTGTTAAGCGAATGTCACTTCCTGTTGGAGTGAAGTATTTCACTTATTTCAAAGAAAAATATAAAGGCATGTGTATGTTCGTTTTAATATAAAAGGATTCTTATGTATGTTTTATACAGTTTGGCAAAATTGTATTTGATGGTAAATTGGAAGTAAAGTGTCATTTGGGTCTATTCACCGACATATTTGAATAATTGAATTGCAAATCGGTTTTTTTATAGAGACCATTTTTTTTTTTTGAAATTATTTTTTGACCGATTCTTTCAGCCCTTATACTTTTGCTTCATGACGGCAAACTGTTTTGAATAAAACATTTTGCTAAGTGAGTTATGACCGTATTCGGTCATGATCCCCATATCTTGTAATTTTTAATTAAATATGCCCAGATGTTGAAATATTGCTT